>PISX010005371.1:54454-108625 GCA_004024625.1 Mellivora capensis | reverse complement strand
ATAAAAATATATAGATTTTCGGGGTGCCTGTGTGGCTCAGTGGGTTAAGCCTCTGCTTTGGCTCAGGTCATGATCTCAGGGTCCTGGGATCGAGCCCTGCATCGGGTTCTCTGCTCAGCAGGGAGCCTGCTTCCTCCTCTCTCTCTGCCTGTTTCTCTGCCTACTTGTGATCTCTCGCTCTGTCAAATAATTTATATATATATATACAATATATATATGTATATATATTCTACCCTATATATATACATATATTCTACCCTACATTAGCTTAATTTCCAATCCTGCACCCCTCTTCACATGGTGAGCTACACTTAGTGGGCTGCTCTAAAGAGTAAAGTATGGAAAAGGAAAAAGAGTAAGTTCGGAGTGGAGAAAAGTCAACATCACCAGTGATGTCACACGGATATCATGTATCCCTCATGATGTGATGAAAAGGACATTTCACTTCTGTTGCAGTCTTTCTAAAAAAACCCCTATCTCCAGTCTAATCATGAGAAAAACAACAGACCCAGATTGGGGGGTATTCTGAAAGATACCTGGCAGTGTCTGTTAAGACAGTCAAATTCCGGAAAGACAAAGAAAACTTGAAAAATTGTCACAAACCAGGAGAGACCGGGAGACATTACAAATTAATACAATGTGCTACCTTGAATGGAAGGATCCTGGAACAGAAAAACAACATTAACAGAAAAACTGGTGAAATATACAAATGGAGCCTAGAGTTTGGTTAATACCAATGTCATTTTCTTAGTTTTGACAAATGCATCTTAATGATATAAGATGTTAACAGTGGCAGAAATCAGAAGTATAGACAGGAAATCTCTCTACTATCTTAGTAATTTTCCATAAATCTAGAATCAACCTAAAATAAAGTTTACCAAAAAAATTACACACCACCTCTGGGCAAAATGTTTAACCTAATGCTAATGATAAGAGGAAAACTTCAAACCCAGAACGCAGACATTCCATAAGAAAACTAAACTGGACACTACAAAGTAATCAAACTTAAAGTGAAAAAAAAAAAAGGTAGGATAACAGTAAGATAAAAAGCCTAACACCCAGGGCGCCTGGGTGGCTCAGTGGGTTAAAGCCTCTGCCTTCCGCTCAGGTCATGATCCCAGGGTTCTGGGATCAAGCCCTGCATCGGGCTCTCTGCTCAGCAGGGAGCCTGCTTCCTCCTCTCTCTCTCTCTGCCTGCATCTGTGCCTACTTGTGATCTCTGTCTGTCAAATAAATAAATAAAATCTTAAAAAAAACAACTAAAACCACTTTAAAAAAAAAAAAAGCCTAACACCCAAATGCAGTACAGTGTATGAATCTGGAATGGATTATGGAAATAAATTTTACGAATGGTATTTTTGAGAAAAAGCTAAAAAATTTAAATATGGACTCCATATTAGATGGCAAGGCTGAATTGCTATGATTGTCGTAGTGTGACTATATAGAAGAAAGACTTTGTTCTTAGGAGAGGCACAAAGAACCGGTTGAGAGGTGAAATGTAATGATTAACTGCTACTTACCATCAAATAAGCCAAGGAGAAAGGTGCATATATAGAGAGAAAAAGGCGAAATGTTAATAACCAAAGTTAAATTTATGTGAAGGGTAATTAGCTACATATATGTATATATATTTTAAAGATTTTATTTATTTATTTGTCAGAGAGAGAGGGAGAGAGAACGAGTGAGCACAGGCAGACAGAGTGGCAGGCAGAGGCAGAGGGAGAACCAGGCTCCCCGCTGAGCAAGGAGCCAGATGTGGGACTCCATCCCAGGACTCTGGGATCATGACCTGAGCTGAAGGCAGCTGCTTAACCAACTGAGCCACCCAGGCGTCCCAGCTACATATATATTTTTAATATTTGCACTTGGCGGGGCGCCTGGGTGACTCAGTGGGTTAAAGCCTCTGCTTTCGGCTCGGGTCATGATCTCAGGGTCCTGGGATCGAGCCCCACATCGGGCTCTCTGCTCCGGGGAGAGCCTGCTTCCTCCTCTCTCTCCCTGCCTGCCTCTCTTGCCTACTTGTAATCTCTGTCTGTCAAATAAATAAATAAATCTTTAAAAAAAATATTTGCACTTGGCCTGATAATTTTTAAAAACAAAAAGCTGGGAGAAAAAATAGTTTATCTAAGGTAATATTTTCTAAATTTCCATATAGAAATTATTTTGAACCAAATTATAACATCTGCATCCATTTACATATAATGTAGTTAAAGTAGAAAAAATTATATAACAGATTTAAATACATATGAGAAAAGAAAACCTGAACATTGATGATCTACATATTTATTGTAAGAAGCTAGAAAAAGAACGAAATGAAAATAGATTAGAAAGATAAAAGTACTTTCACAAAATAGTGCCCACAAATAACACGGAAGATCCATAATATCACTTATTTATTTATTTATTTATTTATTTAAAAGATTATTTATTTATTTATTTGACAGACAGAGATCACAAGTAGGCAGAGAGGCAGGCAGAGCGGGGGGGGGGGGGGGGGGGGGGGGGGGGGGGGGGGGGGGGGGGGGGAAGCAGGCTTCCTGCTGAGCAGAGAGCCCGATGCGGGCCTCGATCCCAGGACCCTGGGATCATGATCTGAGCCGAAGGCAGAAGCTTTAACCCACCGAGCCACCCAGGAGCCCTCACATATTTATTTTAAAGCAATGTTACTAATGTGATTCTCTCAAAACTAATAAAGGAAAAGGCGATGGCAACAATATCCAATGCAGAAATGCCAGCTAACAGGGATATCACTTTTGGGCCATCCATACCTCACAAATGCAGTAAAATGACATCATGAAACAACCCTTTTATGTTAATATCCTGGATGAAACACAAAAATGTCTTCTTTGTAGAGAAAACAGCCTCTACAAAATCAATAGATAGAAAACTTCAATAATTCTAGCATTACATAATCTGAGTTTTACTTTAAAAAAAAAAAACAGGGACGCCTGGGTGGCTCAGTTGGTTAAGCGGCTGCCTTCGGCTCAGGTCATGATCCCAGCGTCCTGGGATCGAGTCCCACATCGGGCTCCTTGCTCGGCAGGGAGCCTGCTTCTCCCTCTGCCTCTGCCTGCCTCTCTGCCTGTGCTCGCCCTCTCTCTCTCTCTGACAAATAAATAAATTAAAAAAAACAACAACTTTGTTTTTAAAGTAATCTCTACCCCCAATGTGGGGCTCAAATCCATGACCCTGAGATCAAGAGTTACATGTTCTACTCACTGAGCAAGCAAGGAACCCCAATCCAAGTAAATTTTAAAAATCATCTACAGGGGCACCTGCGTGGCTCAGTCGGTTAAGCGTCTGACTTCAGCTCAGCTCATGATCTTGGGGTCCTGGGATTGAGCTCCACATTGGGCTCCCCACTCAATGGGAAGTCTGCTTGTCCCTCTACCCTTGCCCCTGCTTGTGCTCTTTCTCAAATAAATCAATAAAATCTTTTTTTAAAAAAAGTGTCTGACTCTTGATTTCGGCTCAGGTCATGTTCTCAGGGTTGTGAGATTGAGCTCTGTATAGGCCCCCTACCCTTCTCTGTCAAAAAAAAACAAAAAACCAAAAAACCCAACTACAATAGTAGCTGAAGGCCTAAATGGTTTTTCTGGCTTATTTCTTCAAACATTCCAAAAGGGGGGAGAAAGCACACATTCCCCTCAACACATTCATAAAGTGAATGTAATTATTCTATCCAACCTTAAAAAGGATAATAAAAAAAGGAAGATTACAGGCTAATTTCATCATGAAACCTGAAGAAAAAAATGTTTTAAAGATTTTTTTTTAAGATTTTATTTATTTATTTGACAGTGAGAGAGAGCACAAGCCGGGGTAGCGGCAGGCAGAGGGAGAGGAAGAAGTAGACTCCCGGCTGAGCAGGGAGTCAGACATGGGGCTCAATCCCAGAGTCTTGGGCTGAGCTGACCTGAGCTGAAGGCAGATACTTAATCAGCTGAGCTACCCATGCACTCCAAAACCTAAGTAAAATATTAAAAATTCCAACCTAACAATATTGAAAAGGGATAATGTATCAACACACCATAACCGGAACTAGACTCCAGAATTCAGTCACTCGATAAACAGAATTCGACCCAGTAACAGAACAATGGAGAAAAAAAATCATATGATTATGTCAATAAATGCAGAAAGAATAATTCCTGAGAAAAATTTTAGCAATTATGTAAAATAGAACCGCCTCTCTGTGAAAAATATTTATATAAACTTTTAAAAACACACTTTAAAAAAAAGATTTTATTTATTTGAGAGAGAGCGAGAGCAAGCAGGAGGAGGGAGAGGGACCAGCAGACTCTGCACTGAGCGCTGAGCCCGATGGGGGGCTGGATCTCAGGACCTCAAGACCATGAGCTGAAATTCAGAGTCTGACACTCAACAGGCTGCACCACCCAGGTGCCCCCAAAACACACCCTTGAGGAACACGGCTGGCTTAGTTAGTTGAAAGATCATGCAACACTTTTTTCTTCTGTTTAGATTTTATTTGTTTATTTGACAGAGAGAGAGATCGCAAGTAGACAGAGAGGCAGGCAGAGAGAGAGGGAGAAGCAGGCCCCCTGCTGAGCAGAGAGCCTGATGTGGGGTTCAATCCCAGGACCCTGAGACCACAACCTGAGCCAAAGGCAGAGGCTTAACCCACTGAGCCACCCAGGCGCCCCAGATCATGCAACTCTTAATTCTGGTTCATGAGTTTGAGCCCCACACTGGGTGTAGAGATTATATACATACATACATACTCATACATAAACTTTTTACAAATTTAAAGACATACTCTTATTTAAGTGGAGATATCCTTATTCTTAGGAGACATATGCTCAATGATTCACGGGTACAGTTATGATACCTAAAACATGCACTCCAATACCTCCATAAACATAGTACAGAGAGAAATAAAGTAGATATGGCAAGATCTTATCAGTTGGTGATCTATGTAAATATCCTTTTCATTGTGAGGCTCTTTCAGCAGTAATGAATTTTACTTTTTTTTTAAGTAGGCTCCATGCCCAACATGGGCTTGAACTCACGACCCTGAGATCAAGAGTTTCGTGCTCTACCAACAGAGTCAGCCAGGCGCTCCTAATTTTACTTTTTTTTTTTTTTAAGATTTAATTTATTTATTTGACAGTGAGAGAGATCACAAATAGGTAGAGATGCAGGCAGAAAGAGAGGGGGAAGCAGGCTCCCTGTTGAGCAGAGAGCCCGATGCGGGGGCTCGATCCCAGGACCCCGAGATCATGACCTGAGCTGAAGGCAGAGGCTTAACCCATTGAGCCACCCAGGCGCCCCCCTAATTTTAGAGCAAGAGGAACCAACTGCCTTTACTGGGCGAGTGTCCTGGGTTTTTAATTTTAGTCTTTTTCTTACAGATATAAGGAACTTTTGGTATCTTGCCTTTAAGGTACGCTAGGATGTGGATTTTGCCTAGATTTACTACTTTTTCATTCCTTTATCCTTTTTGGAGGATATATTGGGAGACAAGTCACAGAAGGTCATAACTGCTTTTACCTGTAGAGCTAATAACGCTGGAGAAGCTGTTCTAGGTCATTGAAAATGAAGGAAAACTTTCTAATTCTCTTGTAATTTTTATGAAAAAAAAATTAAAATCTAAACCTGATAAGGGACATTTAAAGAAAATATGGGCCAAAATAACTTAGGAATGTCAAGAGAAAACATATAAAATATTAGCAGAGAAGAATCCAAGCAAACAGAAGCTTAGGAATACTTCCACAACACAAAACACACACACACACACACACACACACACACACACACACACACCCTTAGTTCTAAAGCTGGTTTATTAGATGGGGAAACACTCCAGACATTTCTGCCAAGATCAAGAACAAATCAAGGAACCTGACTGTCCCTGCAACTATTCAAGACTGTAGTAAAGATATCAGCCATTCACTTAGACAAGATAAATCAGAGGTAAGAAGGAGGTAAAGAAGAAATAAAATTATCCAAAAAAAGGAAATAAAATTATCACTATATCACAGATGACATAGTAGTATACCAGGATATAAAGTCAAGTTACTAAAATCAAGGGTACCAATCTAAAACCAAAATTAAGAAAGAAATGCCATCTACAATTATGTTAAAAAGAATAAAATACATAGGTATAAACTGAACAAAAGAAGCCTGAGGTCTATACACTGACAACTTCAAAATATTGTGGAAAGAAATTAAATATCTAAATAACAGGAGAGACCTCTCAGGTTCGTGAAAGGCAATGCTGTTAAGATTATAATGTTTCACAGACTGATTAACAGATGCGATCCATATCAAAATGGCAACTGCTTTTGTTGCTGAAAATGACAAGCTGATCATTATGGAAATATACGAGACTCCAAAAGGCCAAAATGATCTTGGGAAAAAAAAAGAAAAGAACAAAGTAATAGTAGCCACACTTCCTGGTTTCAAAACTTACTACTATGCTACCATAAATCAAGACAGTGTGGTGCTGGCATAAAGACAGATATATAGATCAATAGAATAGAATTCAGAATCCAGAAATAAAATCTCCATTTATGATCAATTCATTACTTAAAAGGGAGCCAACAAAATTCAGTGAAGTCTTTTTAGCAACAATGAAGGAATAAGTGGATATTCATGTATAAAAGAATGAAGTTGGAACTTGACACCCTACAGCACATATGAAAATTAACTCAAAATGGATCAAAGGCTTAAATGTCAGAGCTAAAACTGGGAACTTCTTAGAAAAATACATAGCAGTAAATTTTTGAAACCTTGGATTATACAATGATTTCCTAAGTTTGATACCAAAATCAAAGCAAAAATAATAATGGAATAGAGTATTATTCAGCCAGAATAAAAGAATGAAGTTGACATTACAATGATGAATCTCAAAAGCATTATGAAAGAAGCCATTCACAAAAGTCTTCATGTGTATGATTCCATGTATATAAAATACTCCTGATAGTCAAATCTACAGACAGAAAGCAGACTATGAGACTAGGGTAGACAGACTGACCGCTAATGGGTATCAGATTTCTTTTTGGGGTGATGGAATTACATACTGGTAATGGTTACACAAAATTGTGATTGCATTAAAACCCTGACTTGTTCACTTTATTTTTTTAAAGATTTATTTATGTATTTATTTATTTATTTGAGAGGGAGAGAAAAAGAAAGAGAGAGTGCCTATGAGCAGGGGGAGGGGCAGAGGGAAAGAATCTCAAGCAGACTCCCTGCTGTGTGGAGCCCCATGCAGGGCTAGATCTCATTATGCTGAGATCATGACTTGAGCCAGTATCAAGAGTTGGATGGACACTCAACTGACTACGCCACCCAGGTGCCCCTGACTTGTTCAATTTTAAAGAATGATTTTATGTTATATAAGTTATATACCAATAAACCTGTTGAAAAAATTAAGAGTCTTCCTATTGTAAAACCATAACTAGGTAAAGGACAAAACAGTAGATAAAATGTGATTTATGACAGTAAAGAACAAGATTAAATATTTAGGAAAAAAATTAGTAAGAAATATGTAAAACCCATTTCAGAAAAATTTTAAACACTCCTGAAAGACATACAAGTAGCCTCAAACACGTGGAGAAACAACCCCTCTTCTTGGATTGGAAGACTTAACGTTATAAATTAAGAGACTTAACAGCTATAAATTAAGAACTTAAGAGTTCTTCTTAAATTAATTTGTAAATGTAATGCAATTCAAATAAGATACCAATAAGTTTCCCATGGAGTTAGGAAAATTAATAATCAATAATCAAGTTCACATGGAAAAACAAACATTGAAAAATTAGAAAAGAAAAACACTGAAAATCTAAAAGGGGGGACAGGACTAGCCATAACATACATTTAAAATGTGCTACAATGTAACCATAATAAAAGCAATGTGTTAGTTATGGATGGATATAGAAATAAAACAGTAGAACAGAACAGAAAGCCCAGAAATAGACCCAAGAATATAAGGAAATTTATTATATGATGAAGAGAGCATTTCAAATGAAGGGAGCAAAGATGGATGCTTAAATTAATGGTGTTGGGACAACTGGGACAGCCATGTGGAAAAAGATTTCATTAGATCGATACCTTTATATACAAGAACAAACTCCAAATGGATTAGAGATTTAAATGTAAAAAATAAAATCATACATGTGATAGAAGAAAAGATGTATATTTATCTTTAACCTTGTGATAGCTTCTAACCAAGACACAAAATTCAGAGATAAAAAGAATGATGAATCTGACTATATTAAAAAATAAATAAACTGCCATAATCAAAGTAACAACAACAACAACAAAAAACAATTGAGAAACTGGGAGAAAATATTTGCAACATACACTTCAGACAAATGGCTAATACTCCTAATATGTAAAAACATCCTTAAAAATTGAGGGACAGGGACGCCTGGGTGGCTCAGTTGGTTGGACGACTGCCTTCGGCTCAGGTCATGATCCCGGAGACCAGGGATCGAGTCCTGCGTCGGGGAGTCTGCTTCTCCCTCTGACCTTCTCCTCGCTCATGCTCTCTCACTGCCTCTCTCTCAAATAAATAAATAAATAAACTCTTTAAAAAAAAATTGAGGGACAAATGATAAAAAGCCAGATAGAAAAATGGGGGAGAGACACAACCCCAAAAACTCATGAAATAGAAAGGAATGGCTGTTAAACATATGAAAAAATTTTTCACTCACTCATAAAGAAAATGCAAATTGAAAAGAGATACCACTTCTCACTTATTAGGTTTGTAAAAAATTGAAAGTATAACAATACATTTAGTTGCTGAGTTTTTATTGAAGAGTATTTCTTTTTTAAAAAAAAATATTTTATTTATTTATTTGACAGAAAGAGAGAGAGCGCACAGCAGAGGGAGAGGGAGAAGCTGACTCCCCGTTGAGCAAAGAGTCTAATGCGGACTTGACCACAGGACGCTGGGATCATGACCTGAGCTGAAGACAGAGGCTTAACTGACTCAGCCACCCAGGTGTCCCTATTTTTAAATATTTTATTTATTTATTTGACAGAGAGAGAAAGAGAAACCACAAGCAGGGGGGCGTGGCAAAGGGAAAGGGAGAGCAGGGAGCCTGACATGGGGCTGGATCCCAGGACCCTGAACCAAAGACAGATGCTTAACCAACTGAGCCTCCCAGATGTCCCCCAAGCCTCAAATTTCTTACCTAATTTCCATGAATTTTCCACTGTTGTATCTTGATCTTCACCCAATCCTAATCACATTGAAAGGCCTTAAACCAAACTTTCAATTGTCAATAACATCCATCCTGGCATTTCTCCCTTTGAGACACTACCAAAGCTAGCTATTTATTTATTTATTTATTTATCTATCTATCTATTTATTTTAAAGATTTTATTTATTTTCTTGACAGAGATCACAAGTAGGCAGAGAGGCAGGCTGGGGCGGGGGTGGGGGGGAAGCAGGCTCCCCGCAAAGCAGAGAACCCAACGCAGGACTTGATCCCAGGACCCTGGGACCATGATCTGAGCCGAAGACAGAGGCTTTAACCCACTGAGCCACCCAGACACCCCTATTTATTTTATTTTTTCTTTTAAAGATTGTATTTATTCATTTGACAGACAGAGATCACAGGTAGGCAGAGAGGCAGGCAGAGAGAGAGGAAGGGAAGCAGGCTCCCTGCTGAGCAGAGAGCCTGATGTGGGGCTCGATCCCAGGACCTGGGATCCTGACCTGAGCCAAAGGCAGAGGCTTTAACCCACTGAGCCACCCAGGAGTCCCACCCCTATTTATTTTTTTTAAAAGATTTTATTTATTTGTTTGACAGAGAGATCACAAGTAGGCAAATAGGCAGGCAGAGAGAGAGAGAGGGAAGCAGGCTGCCCACTGAGCAGAGAGCCCGACATAGGGCTCGATCCCAGGACTCTGAGGTCATGACCTGAGCTGAAGGCAGAGGCTTAACCCACTGAGCCACCCAGTTGTCCCACTACCAAAGCTATTTAGAGGCAGTGTTGTCCTTTAACACAGTAAGCAATAAGCTCGGTTCTGTTTGGTATGTGGAAAGCCAGCATTCAATACTGCCAATATATTATGTATAGAAGACTGTTGAAGAAGTTGTCTTGTCAAAATACATATTTTAAATATCTCATATATTTAAATATATTTTAAGTATATATTTTACATTTTTATACATTTAAATATTACATAATATATATAATTATATATAGATAATCTAAATCTCATTACATTTTTTTAAGATTTTTTTTATTTGATAGAGACACAGCAAGAGGGGGAACACAAACAGAGGGAGCAGGAGATGGAGAAGCAGGCTTCCCACTGAAAAGGGAGCCTGATGCGGGGCTGGTTGTGGGGCTCAATGTCATGCTCCATCCCAGGACCCTGGGATCATGACCTTAGCCAAAGGCAAACGTTTAACAACTGAGCCACCTAGGCACCCCACTCACTATGCTTCTTGATCCCACTACTTATTTAGAGGATACAGAGAGGTCAGAGAACATGTTTAAGTAAATCTCAAAATGGCATCAGCAAAACAGAATGGAAAATGTTCCTTCAGCAAGTAAATGGTTAGGAACAAAAGAGATGGAGAGGAAACTTAGAGATTAAAGATTTTAAAAGCATATAAAGAAATTGGAGGGAGAAAAAAGGGAAGGTACTGATCGCCATTAAAATCAGAAGAGTGGTTACACTTAGCAGGGGGAGAAGATTGTGACTGGGTGTGGACAGGTGAAGGGCTTCAGTGTGGACTAGAAAAGCTTTCCTCATTTGGAAAGACTGGCTGAAAGGTATAAAAGAATCTTTTGTACTATTATTACAATCTTTCTGTGACTTGAAATTATTTCATAATAAGTCAAGAGAAAAAAAAGTTTTATTTTCTGACTTGGGTGTTTACCATATTTAACTCATTGAGTTAGACATTTGTTTAATGTGGTTCTCCATATTTGACTAACATCTTAAAAATAGTTTAAAATTAAAAATTTAAAAACAGATTACATATTGATTCTAATACTTATTATTCCTAACAATTCAAATCTAATAAAACCTTGTAGGAGCAGATTTGTCCTAACAGTGTGGTCTCGTTACTTAATCCTCTCCCCTTAGGCCTTCTACAATGCTGCTCCTCAAACAGTCCAAGCTCTCTCTGGCCCTCTTTCCACTAGTCTCCTCATCCCTTTCCTCCTCTTCCCCAGCCATCTTCTGAGTCTTCCAACCAGCTCATTTAGGATGGAACATTCTTCCCAGACAAACACATGCCCTTATTTCAGGTCTCCTCTCAAATGTTACCTGCTCAGAAAAGTCATCTGCAACCACCTTAGTTAAAATGGCCCAATTTCTGCTTATTTTCCATCATTCTTTTCCCAATATTATTTACCTACTTAGCTGTTTACTATTATCCTCACCCTAGTACAATGTAAATTCCACGAGAGCAGGGACCTTATAAGTCTTGTTCACTATCACTGCATTGATACGTGTGTGTGCGCGCGCGTGCGTGTGTTGTGCAAAAGGGGAGATAGAGAGCAGTAGAATCCCATGTATAGATAAAATATTGCACAAATGAAAAATGAGGTTCCCTGTCAGTGAAAATGAGTTTAAAATATAAGAGAAGCAAGATGAATGGCAAATGGCATGAAGTTGAAGTTTCCTTGGTAGCTCATGTTGAGACCTTGATTTCCTCTCCAGGTCACAAGTCCATGGTCTACAAGTCTTGGAGGGCTTTACAAATACCACAGGGATATACTCCTCCCCCTTACCACACAGGCTGCTACCAGCCCTAATGGCTTTCCTTTGCCTTCCTTTCCCTCTTTACCTGTGTACTGTCTTTGTGTTTCTTCCCTCAAAATCATCCAGGGTTCTTTTCCTTGCTCCAATAAGTCAACCACATCAGGCTTAGAAACAGAATGTCCTGCTTACAAGAAAAAAAAAAAAAAAAGCCACATGGTGCAGAAATAAAAGCAGAACTCACAAAATCTTTAGCTTTACTTAAATTTATAATGAAATCAACGTTAATTGTTACTGATACAGACTTCAGATAATAGAAGGATGAGATGATTTAAGAAACCAGGCTGGTATGATAAGATTTTATTTTAATTTAAACTCACATAGATTCTTCTTCTTTTTTTTTTAAAAGATTTTATTTATTTATTTGAGAGATCACAAGTAGGCAGAGAGGCAGGGCGGGGAGGGGGGGAGCAGGCTCCCTGCTGAGCAGAGAGCCCGATATGGGGCTTGATCCCAGGACCCTAGAATCATGACCAGAGCCAAAGGCAGAGGCTTTAACCCACTGAGCCACCCAGGCACCCCAGATTCTTCTTCTTAAGAGAAAATTGAACAAAGTGATTGAAAAGGTTAACAATGTTTGAGGACACTCATTGGACCTAAGGTCCTATGCACCAATTCTTTTTCCTCTAACATCTACCAACCTTGTGACTTTGAGGAAGTCATTTCAACACACTCTTCCCCAATGTTGGCAAGTAAAATGGGTATGATACAACTATTATTGTGTGGTTGTTTGATGATTAAATTTGTATGCATGTATACATACTCCTCTCCCCCCCGCTCCTCAGGAAGAGTGTCGTAATTGGGAAATAATGCCAATTATAATTATTTCATTTCCTTAAGAGGAAAACGAGAAGCATCCTGATTCACTTACAAAATACTCATTCAATTACAGATATCATGCTCACGAATTGTAACTTTCAACCATAAATCATATAAAATTGGTTGCAGGAAATGAAATGTGTACTCTTTAGTTTTAAATGAATACTGTTTATCCAGTCCACCACTATAGAAGCTCCAGAGCTCTTCTCATAGCTATAGTCAATCACAAGTCTACGTCTAATTATTGCCCTGTAAGTGGATCAGAGGATGACACAGCAAATCAGCCTGAACACAATGGGAAACCAGGCTTCCTGGACAAAAGCTATATATGGAATAAATATAAGGAATTTTTGTCCAGCCCCATAGGAAGTAAGGAAGGGCCAGAGGGAGATGTGAGTATCACTAAAAGAGGAAATGACCATGGTTGGTGGCAGAGGCCCTGACAAACAGACAGACCTCAAACTTCCTCTGGGAACAAGAAAAATAAATTCAGCTTACATCTTGAAAGACAGCTTTGAAATTCCCTGTGTTGAAAGTCAACAACCCACAGAGTACATTCTAAATTTCTCGTGGCAAACAAACTTACCCAATGAGACCAAGTTTCTATAGTTCTCCAACATCACATCCCTGTACAAGTCCCTCTGAATAGGGTCCAGGCACTCCCACTCCTGCCGAGAGAAGTCTATGGCCACATCCCTGAATGTCACTCATTCCTGAAACTGCAAACCCATGTAGTATGAAATTGAAAACACATTTTCGAGATGGTAAAGATGGGAGATTACAGGAGTGAATTAAAGAAAGGGAGTGATATAGTACAAGTGGGCTAGAAAATCAAAGCCCAATGTCCACATATTCCTGAAGAATCCTATTACTACAGACAAATCTTTATAGGTTGTGGGCTATCACAAAAACTCAGACCTACTGGGGAATGGATGAAATTAAAGGTTTTTTTCCCATTCAATAAAGTATAATGCACAATCATGTAGTCAGCCAGTTGCATGATGTATACATTTTTAAAAACTGTGAGGTTCTAAGTTATTTTCCCTTCAGAGTTAAACAAAGATGGTATTTCCCTCCCATATTGAATATAAAAAATTTCTGTATTAAGTAAGAGCTTTTGAAAAAAGTCTGACAGTTCTACAAGCACTGAGTTCATCCTTTGTCAGGACTTATCATAAGCATTTTTCTTTATTTTTGACAGATAAATTTTGGCTGTGTCACAATCCGTTTTATTATAGAAATCTCAGACTTAATCCATTCCTGACATGGATATACTTTGGTTGGACAAAATTTCAAAGGTCTTCATCAATTCTGGAAATCAACACATTTGCACTCCTTAGGATAATATTCTCATTCATAGTCATCTTTCATCAGTTACTCAACATTTTTCTAACTGTACTGATGAAGATGAGCCGTAATCAAAGAGATGTCACCCAAATTCAACGGATCACCTTCAACCACAAAATAGATATATTTAGCTCTCAATAATTCCTCAGAAAGATGCATGACGCAAATGTTTCCAATCATTCTACAATGCTCAAGAACATGAGATACCATCACATACTAAGGCTGAGACCAACTGATACCAATATCCATATCTCATCTGCCTAGAAAATTCAGGTCTGTGGAGAATTTGAAAGTCTACCTGTGGTAATTAAATGGGACCAACACTTCTAATTCATCAAACCAGAGACCTATAAAAGAAATTCAAGTATTTCCTTCATGGGACATCACTCCTTTACTGGTCCGTCATAGCCTTTGATTGAAGAATAAGCATAGAAGTAGATTTAGTAAATTGGATAATAAATACAAAAACTGGGCAATAAACATTCATTGGGAGGAAATTGAACTATTTGCTATCATTTTTTTAAGTTTTAGGACAAACTGTAGAGCAGATAACTGAATGAGGCCCTTTTAAGTAGGAAGCTTTGGTTTAACTAATCAAAACCCCACATAGACTAAAATCATAATATTGCAAGAAGACAGAAATAACCAACTTACACAGGTCTTGGTTTTAGAAATGTCAGACCTGATCAGTGCTCCTTGGTGTTCCTCCATTGAAAAATATTCAAATTCCAGAAAATCCAGAGCTGAGAGAAGGAAAAAAAGAGTTTTAGTGTTCCCAATAGGACTTAATTCAATAAAATGTTTTTGTTCCCTCATTCTTCTAAAATTAGCCCCCACTACTGCACACACAATTTAGGGAAAAATAGAAGATGATCTACGGTCTCTCCCATGTCCCAGGACACCAGACTATACAAAGGTGGTTGTAAAGTCATTTCTGGCATTGAAGCCAGACCCAAATACAGGAGCAGGAGACCGACTGGACAAGATCCCATGTTGGGAAAGCTTATTTAGTCCTGAGGTTGAGCTGCTCAGTCTTTCCATGGGTGGATTCACCTGCCTTCACTCCCACCTTCCAAGGCTGATAGAGGCCTCATCATCCAAATCAGAGGTGCTTTTATGGCCTCAGGGTCCACTGAAGTTGGTCAATATATGGGAAATGAACACAAAGAAGGAACTGCTTAGGCCTACATTCTGTGTTTTGAGTCCAGCCAAGCTGACTACATAAATACTAAATACTCAGGCAACAGAATACAAAGCAGCCATTAAATGCTAAATAGGAAAACATATTTAAGGACATGGAAAATATTACAGGTATACTATTGATAGAAAAATAAGATAAAAAATAGAGGAGTACAACAAGTACGTGATTAGATCATTAAAAAAAGAGACATTAAGGGACAGGGAATAGGATATCAACTCAAAGATTTGGTAATTTATCCATTTTATTACATTATACAATCCTATGTTACCATCACTTTTTTTTCATAGGTGTAATCTTGGTTTTCTTTTTAAATATACTTCATAATTATTTTAACAGTAGCCATACACTAACTTAAAAAGCTATACATACATAAATGTAGGTATTGGAAGCTATTCTCCAAAAAGTAGAGACTTTGCTTAATTTAATTTTTTAAAAAGATTTTCTTTATTTATTTGACAGAGAGAGAGAGAAAGAAAGAGCACAAGTAGAGTGGTAGACAGAAGGAGAGGAAGAAGCAGGCTCTCTGCTGAGCAGAGAGCCCAATGTGGAACTCAATCCCAGGACCCTGGGATCATAACCTAAGCCAAAGGCAGATGCTTAACCAACTGATCCACCCAGGTGCTTCAAAACTTTATTTAATTTTAAAACACTCTCTTCTTGAGCTTGGAAAAAAGCTCTGAGTACTCTAAAGTCTTCTTGACCCCAGGGAGATTTTTTCTTGACATTTAGCCACAATGTCTTCCAGACAACTGCCCAATCAACTCACCATATTAGTCTCACTTTGCATCTAAACATCAGTTGAGAAAAAAAAAATCAGAAGGCAAAGGCTTATACATAAATCCCACTTATCTCCAGAGAGATTCCATGGGCTCAGTATAATTTGTTCATATTTTATAGTAATGGCCAGAATCCAACCAATGTCACTTTCCTATGAATTCCCAAAGTAGGTCACCTGACTCTCTTTAGTGTTCTTTACTATACACTGATTTATACTTAACTCCTATTCGTAGTTTATATCCCACTGGATTATTGGCACTTAAAAGTAACAGCTAAAGGGGCACCCAGGTGGCTTAGTAGGTTAAGTGTCTGACTCTAAATTTCAGGTCAGGTCATGATCTCCAGGTCATGAGATTGAGCTCTGTGTCACAGGCTCTGTGCTGATTGTGAAGCCTGCTTAAGATTCTCTCTCCTCCTATGTCCCTCTCACCCTCACCCCCACTCAGTACATTTGTTCTCTTAAAAAAAAGGTGGGGGGGGGGCACCTGGGTGGCTCAGTCAGTCAAGTGGCTGCCTTCAGCTCCGGTCTTGATCCTGGGGTACTGGGATCGAGTCCCGTATCAGCTCCCTGCTCAGCAGAGAGCCTGCTTCTCCCTCTCTCTCTGCCTGCCACCCTGCCTACTTGTGCTCTCTGTCTCTCTGTCAAATAAATAAATAAAATCTTTTTTTTAAGATTTTATTTATTTGACATAGAGATCACAAGTAGGCAGAGAGGCAGGCGGGGGAGGGGGGGGGGAAGTAGGCTCCCCGCCGAGCAGAGAGTCCGATGCAGGGCTCCATCCCAGGACCCTGAGATCATGACCTGAGCTGAAGGCAGAGGCTTAACCCACTGAGCCACCCAGGCGCCCCAATTAATAAAATCTTAAAAAAAAAAAAAAAAAAAAAAGGAAGGGCTAAATACATTTGGTCATTTAATCAATTCAAATGCTAATATCACAGGGTCAGAAGACAACATTGTATGTTCTTAAAATGTCTGATTTCTTATATGAAAGTCCACTATTAAAAATTTACCTTAAGGAAATAAAAATAGAGGTACCCAAGTTATATGCAGAAGAATGTTTTTCAGAAAACTTTTTATAACAAAAAACGAGGAAAACATGTAACAGTAGGCAACATGTTAAAAAAATATATATGTTAGGGGTACCTGGGTGGTTTAGTCTGTTAAAAAACAGACTCTTGATTTCCACTCAGGTCATGATCTCATATATTTGCAAGTTCTAATCACATGTCTATTCAATTTTAAAGGCCTCACAAAGCATTAATCTCAACCTACACTAAGAAAGAGACCATTTATTACCAGGTTTTATCACTTGTACCTAGAAAACTCCCGCCTATGAGAATGTCAGAATCTTTCTGTGTTTGGCCAAATGGGATGCTCATCTCTAATTCATCAGCTACAATCCTGACATGGGAAGCTCAAATCATTTCTTTACAGGACTTTATTTTTTTCATTCTTCCATCCCTGCTCTTAAAATATGTTGGGCTCATAAGAGATAATGAATATTCTAGCCAGTATATACATAAACCAAATAAAGGTTGGAAAAGATTGGTCACAGAAGGAGAACATGAGGTTATCTGCAACAATTGTTCACTGGTATAGAGAACCAATAATTGATTGGGGTGTTTTCTGTAGGAAGTTTCCAGATAATTAATGAAAACATTTATATCACAGGAATGAAATGAAATGTAATGAAAACATTTATTTCAACAAGGGAACACCCTCTTACATTATGTCATAGTTTGATATCTGCAAAAACTGATGAAAAAAGTCCTCCTTGGGGTTTCTCTACTGGAGAAAAATAGAGAATCCAAAACTGGGAAGGAAAAAGACACCCGTGAGAGCAAGCATGCTTTAGTATTACTACATAAGAAATTAAATGTTTTGCTTCTACATTCCATTTTACTTTATACCTCCGACCATGCAAACACACCTAATTGCAATAGATTAGAAGGATTTTAGATAAATTGAAACTCTTTCCCCAGTCCCCAGGAAATGCAGATACTTCAGCAGACAGTTTTCTGGCCAGTCCACCCTTTTGGGGAAGCTGCTCGAACCTGAGACTGAGCTGCTCCTCCTCCCTTCATTCACAGCTTTCAGGATTGGAAAGGACCTTCACCATCCAAACCACACCTTACTTCCTGACTTTGGGGTCAGTGAGGATGAATAGGTTAGAAAGGGTGTAGGTTAGGGGCACCTGCGTGGCTCAGTCAATTGGGCGTCAGGCTCTTGATTTCAGCTCAGGTCATGATTTTGGGGTCCTGGGATCGAGCCCTGTGTCCAGCTCCTTGCTCAGTGTGGTCTGCTTGTCTCCCTCTCCCTTTGCCCCTCCTCCTACTCTTTCTCTCTCTCTCGAATAGACAAATCTTTTTAAAAATTAAGTAAAAGAAAAGAAAGGGTATACAGATTAGAAAATCCATAGAATTGGTCAGGCGGGGCTCAACATTCTGATTCCAGAGAAACTGACTGCTGAAACACATTATAAAATACATTACATACAAAATGTGAAGGGAATGTAATGAAGACATGGAAAATATTCCAGAAATAGTCAGAAAAATCAGATTATGAAACTGCATTTACACTATACTATTTGTAAGATACATGCCTATTTCAATATTGAAAAGCTGACAGATCATTAGGCTCCAGTAGATAGAAAAAAGTCCAGAAAGCTATACACTCATACATCAACAGTACCTATCTTTTTCTCTTGATTTTTTTTCTTGGAAAGTAATAATAATTGCCTACATACAAGAGACAGGTGTCTTTGCTGTTTCAATGACCCAGACATTGAAGTAAAGATATCCTTTGACATAGGCATTTCATAGTACTGATGAATAAAATAGAAAGGTGAAACTCACATGATTAATCTTAGCCAAAGTGTGTGTGTGTGTGTGTGTGTGTCCCAGAATACTGTTGTGCAATCTGAGTTATAAAATCTCAAAATTTCACCAGGGATCAAGTAATTAGATGTTTAAAAGCTGACAGAAAATACCTAAAACAACCTCAGGAAGGTCATGCCTCAATAACCAGTTTTTAGAGATAATATACTGTTGTATTAGACTTGAACCTAAAACTTACATAATTTCTTTGAGATATAATTGACATATAACATTAGTTTCAGTTATATATTATATAACATGATTCCATATTTGTATATATTGCAAGATGATCACCACAGTTAAGTCTAGTTAATATCCATCATCATATATAGTTACATTTTTTTCTTGTGATGAAAACTTTGAAGATCTACTTTCTTAGCAACCTTCAAATACACGATATAGTATTATTAATTATAGCACTATGCTGGACATTACATACCCATGACTCATTTATAACTCAAAGTTTGTACTTTTTGCCCACCTAAATGCATTTCTTCCGCCCCACTTCCTACCCCAATCACCTCTGGCAACTACCAATCTTTTCTCCGTATCTGAGTTTGGCTTTTTTTTTTTTTTAAGATTTTATTTATTTATTTGAGAGACAGTGAGAGTGACAGAGAGAGAGAGAGAGCATAAGCACAGAGGGAGAGGGAGAAGCAAACTCCCTGCTGAGCAGAGATCTTGATACGGGGTTCGATCTTAGGACCCTGAGATCATGACCTGAGCGAGCCAAAGGCAGCCACTTAACCAACTAAGCCACCCAGGTGCTCCAGCTTTTTTTGTTTTTGTTTTTGTTTTTGAGGTGTTGGAGGATTAAATTCTGCATATAAATTGCTACTTGCCTTTCTCTAACTTACATCATTTAGGGTAATATACACCCATGTTGTTGGAAATAGCAAAATCTTCTTTTGAATGGCTGAATATTTCCCTGTGTATATATCACATATTTTTCTTTTGATCTTGATAAGAATTTAAGCGTATGAGGTTATTGATTCAATGACCATGTTGTAAATTAAAATGTATATGCATATGAACATTTGTTATGTTTTGAGTGGAAACTGTTTTCCAAAATGTGCACAGTTCATTCTTTTACTACAAGTAGGCAGAGAGAGAGGGGGAAGCAGGCTTGGCACTGAGCAGAGAGCCCGATGCAGGGCTCGATCCCAGGACCCTGAGATCATGACCTGAGCCGATGGCAGAGGCTTAACCCTCTGAGCCATCCAGGTGCCCCCAGTTAATTCTTTTAAACAGTATTTACTTGGTCTTGGAAATGTACATTAAATTTGGATTGTTTTGCTAAATGGTTCTTATTTTCTTCAGCTACCAGTAATACAACATTCTCTGATTTTTATGTATGCTCATTACTGGATTACTACCTAAAAAAATGGGTAAACTCTCTGAGAATAGTCTTACAATATTGATGCTGATTTCACTGCTATATCCTTTTGCAAGTTTTCTTCAAAGAGCTATTTCCCACCCTGTTAGTCACATCCTCCAGGAAGCTGCTGAATTAGTCTATTAGTTTCACTTATATCAACATCATAAGAATAAAACCAGTAATGTAGGAGTTACCATGTGATCCAGCAATTCTACCCTTACGTATGTATTTCAGGAGAGAAAATACACATTCATCCCCCCGCAAAAAAAACAAAACAACTTGTACACAAATGTTTGTATTATAACAGCCCCAAAGTAGAAGACACCCCAATGTCCATAAACAGATAAAGAAAATGTGGTATATGCACGCAAGGGAATATTATGCAGCCATAAAAATAAGGGTTATTTTAATTCAAGTTATAATGTGGAGGAATCTTGAAGACATTATGCTAAGTGAAATCAGCTAGTCATAAAAGGACAAATAGTGTATGATTCCTCTTATCTGAGATTCTTAGAATAATCAAAATTCATAGAGACAGAAAGTGGGTGCCAGGGACAGGGAGGTGGGAGGAGGGGAATGGGAAGTGTTTAATGGTAGAGTTTCAGTGTAAAAGATGAAGTTCTGAAGATGAATGGTGGTGATGGTGGCAGAACAATGTGAATATACTTAATGCTACTTAACTATGCACTTAAAAATGGTTAAAATGTTGGGGCACCTGGGTGACTCAGTTGGCTAAGCTTCTGACTGTTGATTCCAGCTCAGGTCATGATCTCAGGGTTGTGAGATGAAGCCCCACAGCAGGCTCCGCAGTGGGAGAGGAACCTGCTTAAGATCCTCTCTCCCTCCTCCCTCCTCTTAAAAAAAAGGGTTAAAATGTCAAATTTTGTTATGCATACTTTACCACATAAAAAAAAACAAATGAAGTACTTATACATAATTAATGGTGGTGCTTTGATAGGGGTACCGGTTACACAACCCTGTGACTACATTAAAAACTACTAAATTATATACTTTAAAAAGATGTATTTTATTTTATTTTTTAAAGATTTTATTTATTTATTGGACAGAGAGATCACAAGTAGGCAGACAGGCAGGCAGCCAGAGAGGGGGAAGCAGGCTCCCTGCCGAGCAGAAAGCCCAATACGGGGGCTCGATCCCAGGACCCTGAGATCATGACCTGACCCAAAGGCAGAGGTTTAACCCGCTGAGCCACCCAGGCACACCCCTAAAACGATGTATTTTATAGTAAAGAATTATATTAATAAAGAAGGTAAAAATTTACACATAAATTCCTTGCCATCACAGTGCTTTTTTAGGTCGGCATAATTTGACAGTAAGGTGACAGCTACTGTCAGAATAACATCACTCCCTTCTAAAATCCCATGTCACATTATCTGAATCTCTCTAGTAGCCTCTGATCCATTTATTTCCATTCAGTGTTCACCTTACTTACTGAAAGAAACATAAAGGTAGTAACCATGTCATTTGAGTCTTCTTATCAACCCCAATACTAAGATTGCATGGTTGGGCATATCATAAGCACTTAGTAAGAGTCTGAGTGTTTTATCCCAAATTCTACTCCTAGGAATTTATATTAATTAATTAGCTACACAAAAATCTTACAGTAGGTAACAGGTTAATTAATTCAGTTCTACTATATGATGGCATATATACCATTATTAATTGTGATCATGCTGGTCCAGGCTAATAAATATACATAATGTAGGAATGGCATCCTGTTGAATTTAATCTGTATTTAGATTTTCTAAATGTGGAAATGTTCTTAGAGTCCATGAGATTTGATTACCTTGGTTTTTCATCAGTAAAATCCAGAGTATGAATATTTTGGAGAAAGATAATCTCTATAAAAACTCAATAGTATGCTGTAATACTACATTAATTTGTTAGTTATTTTACTGATTTCATTTTCTCGTTTTTTCTCTAATTGATTATTGCAAAAGAAACGATTCTAAAATCTCCTTTTTATTTTTATTTTTTTTAAAAGATTTTATTTATTTATTTGAGAGAGAGGCAGTGAGACAGCATGAGCGAGGAGAAAGTCAGAGGGAGAAGCAGACTCCCCATGGAGCTGGGAGCCCGATGTGGGACTCAATCCCGGGTCTCCGGGATCATGACCTGAGCCGAAGGCAGTCGTCCAACCAACTGAGCCACCCAGGCGTCCCTAAAATCTCCTTTTTAAAGTTGTGCTTCTCAGTTCCACTCCTATAACACTCACACAAAAAAAATTGAGGACGTTGGTTCAAGACTGTATTTTTTAATAAAATACTAAGAGTATCTAGGAAAGAGAAAGAGGAAATTTGCCTTCTCCCAACTGCAGCAGCAAAAAAAAAGACATTTTTAAAAAATATTTAATTTATTTATTTGACAGACAGAGACTACAAGTAGGCAGAGAGGAAGGCAGAGAGAGGAAGGTAAGCAGGCTCCCTGCCAAGCAGAGAGCCCCATGCGGGGCTCGATCCCAGGACCCTGGGGTCATGACCCGAGCTGAAAGCAGAGGCTTTAACCCACTGAGCCACCCAGGTGCCCCCAAAAAGACATTTTTGAAACACAATTTTTTCCAAAAATCTAATCTGATCAGGTGTCTCATGAAGTGAGAACATTAATGAGAGGTTCAGTACTTTTAATCTGTGAAAGAAATGTGAATAAGTAAAATTATCAGTTCTTTTCTCTTATTACAGACCATACTTGGAAATATTATTTGGAAAAGGCCTAAAAAATCAGTTATTATTGGAAAGTTTTGTAAAACCAATCTTAAATCTCTTTTAAAAACTCTAACTCCGGGGGCGCCTGGCTGGCTCATTTGGTAGAGCACAGAACTTTTTATTTTACTTTTTTTTTTAAGAGAAAGAGAGGGGAGATAAGAGATAGCAGAAACTGGGGTAGGGGCAAAGGGAGAGAATCCCAAGCAGATTCCACACTCAGCGAAAGCCCTATGGAGAGCTCAATCCCACAACCCTGAGATGATGACCTGAGCTGAAATCAGTAGTCTGATGCTTAACTGAGCCACCCAGGCACCCCAAGTATGAGACTCTTGATCTCAGGGTTGAGTTGGAGCACCATGTTGGGTGTAGAGATTTCTTAAAAGTAAAAAAAAAAAAAAAATCTTTAAAGAAAAATCTAACTCTGAAAGACTGTCTATTTGATACTTGCTGCCCTGGTAATTTATTTAATGGTTATTTCTATTAACTAAAAGATGTAAATATCTGGAAAGTTTTTCAAACCAGAAATTGTCACTTCTCTCTTCCACTCACATGCACATATAATAAAACTCATGGACTCTTTTTTCAAACTCAGATTCTTATTTCTTTATGGTTTGACTCTTAATTAATATGATCATACTCTTCAAAACAATACACATATACTAAATGGAAAAAATATTAATAGCTTATCTCTGGGTGGTGGGAATAAGAGTATTTTATATTTCTTTATCAGAAATTCCTTAGGATACTGCATGTTTTACAACAAGCCTTCATTAATGCCATCACCACAATATAAGGTATTTCAAAATATTTCAAAGACATTTCAACATATGACGAATGTTAAAATAGAGCCTGGCTCAGTCAGTTGAGCAACTGACTCTTGATTTCAGCTCTGGTCCTGATCTCAAGTCGTAAGATCAAGCCCTGGGTAGGGCACTGCCTTCAATGTGGAATCTGCTCGAGATTCTCTCCCTCCCTCTTATTCTCTCAATAAATAAAACCTTAAAAAATCATAGAGGAAAAAAATAAAGAACAGGTTGTTCATTCTTGTGTTTATGAAACCTGAACTCTATGCATGATGTGAGAAAGTATTACAAGGGAAACAAATTACACCTACAATCTTTGGATATCCTTTGGTTGTAGCTACCCAACACTTTCATTACCAAGATCCTACTGAAAATGAACACAATTTAAGTGAGTGGTACTTGCAGACTGCATCACAGAATGTAATAAAGGTACAAGAGTGTTTGGTACACAACAGATACTTGATAAATGTAGCTTTATTTGTAGATTTATTATTTGTAAAATGTAGATTTATTTTAGAGAGAGAGCATGCACATGATGGGGGAGGGACAGAGGGAAAGGAAGAGAATCCCAAGCAGACTCCCTGATGAGTGGGGAGCTGTACTAGGGGCTCCATCTTACCATTCCCAGATCATGAACTGAGCCAAAACCAAGAGTGGGACACTTAACCAAAGGAGCCACCCAGGTGCCCCTGTATAAATATTATCTTATCAGCTGCATAATATTCAACCATATGGGTTAATCATTAAACATTTCCATAACCCTGAACATTAATTTTTCACATCATCAAAAACAGGAAAATGTCCTTGATTCTAGACCCCAAAAATCTGAATCTTTTTGGGTTCTAAAAGAATACACAGGAGGATGTGAATGACAACCCAATGAAAATGAGAATGTTAACGAGGTTTACTGTAATAGTACCCAACATCCACTGGGAAGAAAGCAGATGGGGATTACGGCATTTCAGGCAAAGGAAAGCATACCCTAAAACCAATAATTTTATGAAAGAAAAACTAGCCCAAACACTGATTTTGGGGGGATGTAACAATTCTCCTTATCAGGTTCCTTCTTTCGGGGAATGGCAGGACCAGGTAGGGAGTCATAGGACGCCGGGTTTTTCTTGGAGCACAGAATGACTTCGTTGTACAACATTCTCTAGGTCCACGCCCGCCCTGGTCACACACACAAACAGATGGAAGTAGGACAGCGTGTAATCTCTGTAAGGTTTACAGCAAGTTCCTGCGGTCAGATCTCTGGGAACGCCGTGGTTCTGAGACACGTGGCTGCCCCTCAGAGCTCCCAAGTAAAGAATTTCCAAGGCGTTCCCAACCTCCAACTTCGTTTTTTTTAAAGCCGTTCCTCTGTGGCAGCCACAAGTAGCTGGGAGGAGAGAAGACGAAGGACGCAGCAGGGAACCTAGAGCCATGGGACAATGACACAACAGAGCCACAGCAATCGCCGAACAGGTAAAAGAAATGTAACCAAATGCGTATTACATGTGCACATGTCTCACGCGCACTTGTCTCACCCTCATTTCACAGTCGCACCGCACCCACTGTAACGGAGGCACATCTCGGCGCGCGGGCGCTTCCCTCCTCCCCATCTGTCCCTACAGACACCCACCACCCTCCTCTACGGTGCTTGAACCGCAGGCCTGAGATTACGGTAACAACTGCTCCCTCTACTACCGGCTTCCACGCTTTGAACGCTTCTTCCCCCACCCTCGATTAACTTGGTTGTCCAGAGCCCCGCCTATCGGCACCCCGTGCCGCTTACATCCCGAGATGAGTAAAACTCACCGTGCGCAGCGCGAGAACAGCGCGAAAATGGAAGGGAAGCCAAAGATCCGCTGTGACCGCTGCCCTCTGGGAAATGTAGTTCGAGCCTGAAGGTCCGTGGCCGCGGTGGCTTGTGGGAAAAGTAGCCCGAATCCCAAAAGCCTCTCTAGAGCGGTAGTTGGCCGCCTGGACGTTCCTCCGCGGACACCCGAGAGTTGTCGCTCTGAGGAGTACGCCACGCGAGGGGTGGTAACGGTGGAGGGGAAACAGAAGAGGGCGCAGTGCACGCGTCCTGGTGGTCCAGATCAGGCTAGAAGGCAGGGAAGGGCGGTCAGGAACTGGCGGCTGTCCAAAGCCTCAGGCCTGTGGGTGCCAGCCGCAAGGTAGGGTCACTGGTGCGGCCCCAGGGCCATGGCGGGGGCTCTGGTGCTGTGTTTCCTAAGGTAGCTGCAGCCTGGTGATAACATACGGGAGAGTAACTTTTGGTACTGCCAGGAATGGGCTGGTTTTCTCAATACACTGTGTTAGTTACATTTAGTAATGGTGAGTGGGAGTTAAGTAATATTAACTTAATACTTTACACTAGGATATATTCGACGCTGACTGAATAATTAAATGTAAAAGTGATCTGGTGATAATATTGTATAGGTTTGGTAATATTGGTTTAGGAATAGCGTTCCCAAGCATAACCAAAGAGGAAAATGTTATAAAGATTTGAATGGATGATTATTTGTCAGACCCCCGACTTAGTAGTTCAGTATTGTTGGGTATTCTCGTCTTTTGCCTCTCCATACAGGCTTTAGTATCAGTCTGTTGATATCCACAAAATAACTAGCAAGGATTTTGTTTAATGTTTTTATGATGAAAGGGCTTTGAATTTTGCTACATTATTTTCTGATCTATTAAGATGATCGTGGGTTTTTCTTTTTTCAGCTCTAACCCTGTTTTTATACAAGAATCCTGTTGATATAGAGATGTAGGAGTGGTGAAGAATTTTAGGTCTTAGTCTCTCAGTTTGCCTTCGACCCTGAGCTGTGACCTGCACAAGTTCTTCTCAGGTCCTTTCCTCCCTCAACTAGTTAGGTGACACAGGAGGGCTAGAGAGGACTGGGAATTTCCCTTCCTTGACATTGGTTAGTCTCTGGTAAACTAGTTTACCTTGCGGGCAGGTGGATAACAGACTATCTAAAATATTTCAAAACGGTTATTTCCTCCTCCCCCTGCTAAAAGCGTGACAGCAATTTCTTCTGATCTTCATTCTGAGAAAGTGATGATGTTTTTAGAGGTCAAACTCAAGAAAGTGGGGCCCTATAGGAGTTTTATTTTTTAAAGATTTTATTTATTTGACAGATCACAAATGGGCAGAGAGACAGGCAGAGAGAGAGGAGGGGAAGCAGGCTCCCTGCTGAGCAGAGAGCCAGATGGATGCGGGCTCGATCCCAGCACCCTGGGATCATGACCTGTGTGGAAGGCAGAGGCTTTAACCCATTGAGCCACCTAGACGCCCAGCCTATAGGAGTTTTTAACTGTCAAGCTGGCCCCCACTCAGTTTCTAGCAGTTCATCAGTTCCTACCAGTCCCTGACTATAGCATCTTCTCCTTCAGGTTCTCTGTGATTTTCTTTGCCTGTCTCTCCAGTTCTCAGACCATTTGTTTGCCCTGTGACCTCAATTCTCTGAGGGAAATAAGAATTATTAATTTTCAGTTAGCTTACCTTTTTCCTTGCTGTGAGGACAGTAGTGATCACTTACAAGCTCTTTCCATTTTGGAGCAAAAAAGCAGAAGCCCTCCTGATTTTTTAATAGTAACTTCTTTGATGTATGATATACATACCTAAAAGCACATATAGCCTAAGTACTGCTGGATGGATTTTCAGAAACTGAACACATCCATTTATTTAACTGCTATCCAGATCAAGAAACAGGACATTACCAGCATCCCAAAGTATGTCTTCATGTTCTCTTCTGTTTTCTTTCTCATTTTCCAAGAATGATCACTGTCCAAATCTCTTAACAGCAAAGATTGGTTTGGCAATTTTTAAATTTTTTATCAGTGGAATTACACAGTATATACTCTTGCGTCTGAATTTTCTTGACCAACATTGTTTGTGTGATTCACTGATTGCTTGTTGTTTTATGTAGTTCTGGGTTATTTATTGATGTAGGAAATGTTGGAGTTTGGAGCAGATGGTCAAGAAAGAATTCTGGAGATATTTTCAGTGTAAAAAAGATGGTTTTATTAAAGCATAGGGACCCATGGGCAGAAAAAGCGGCACTGGGGTTATGAGGAGTGACTGATTATATGCTTTCAAGTTGGGAGGGAGTTAGGGATAGCATAAGTCTCTAAGGAATTTTGGAAGCAAGGTTTCCAGAATTTTTTTTGAAGATTTTATTTATATGACACAGAGATCACAAGTAGGCAGAGAGGCAGACAGAGAGAGGGGGAAGCCGAGAGCTCGATGTGGGGCTTGATCCCAGGACCCTGAAATCATGACCTGAGCTGAAGGCAGAGGCTTAACCCACTGAGCCACCCAGGCGCCCCAAGGTTTCCAGAATCTTGAGGAGGCTGGCTATTGTTAGGAAAAGGTCATTTATTATTATCTAATAAAATCTTAGTCATAAGACCCTTCAGATGTATATCAGTGGGCCATATGCTTTGATGATGATTTCCAGCATATATCTTGGGGGGGGGGGTAAGAGATAAAAGAAGTTACCAAAGGAATTTTTATATGTTAAATAAGACTTACAGGATCCTGGGGCGTTGGGCTAAGATTGCCTTTTGCCCTTAGCAAAGTGTCAACATCGAGGCAGCTGAGCTCCTCTAGGAAGATCACTCAACCTGTTTCAAGGTCTTGTCAATGGACTGTAGGCAGTAAGAAATTTAACTTTTTCTTTTGCCTTTGCTTCCCACGTCATTTATTACCCATTTTTGTGTGAAAATGCTACATTTATTTTTCCTTGTTTAAATATGCCACACTTACTTTTCCATTTCTGTCAGATGAACAGACAGAGTGAGAGAGAAAACAAGTTAAGAATGAAAATTGGGTCACACTGAATTCTGCAGACATTAAAAAGATAATGAAAGATTTTTCTTTTTTTTTTTTTTTATTTGTCAGAGAGAGAGCGCGCGCGCGCGAGAGAGCAAGCGCAGGCAGACAGAGTGGCAAGCAGAGGCAGAGGCAGAGGGAGAAGCAGGCTCCCCGCCGAGCAAGGAGCCCGATGCGGGACTCGATCCCAGGACGCTGGGATCATGACCTGAGCCGAAGGCAGCTGCTTAACCAACTGAGCCACCCAGGCGTCCCTGAAAGGATTTCATACAGAGTTTATACCAATACATTTGAAAATTTATATGAAACAATTTCCTAGTAATACACAATAAATCAGTTTTGCTGGGGGATAACAGGCAATATGAAGCGTCCTATACCTAGTAATGAAATTGAATCCATTACTATAAGCCTTTACAATAGACAGTTCAGTCTCATGTGACTTCATTCTACCAGTGATTTAAGGAAAAATCCCACTCATACAGTCTCAAGAGAATTGATAAATGTTGGAACACACTCCAATTTATTTTATGAAGTGAAGCAAACATGGATACTGAAACTTTTTAAGAACATGCAAGAGAAAGGAAATTTATAGGTCTCTCTCTGATGAAAACAAATATACAAAACAATATAATAATAAATTAAATCTTGCAGTATATGGAAAGGATAATATATCATGACTTAATTTGAAATATTGTCAGAATGCAAGTAGGTTTTAACATTTGAAAATCAATGTAATTCACATTAATGTAATGAAGTAGAATCATCATATATTCTCACATGAATAGATGGAGAAAAGGCATTTCATAGAATTTATCTTTCAGCAAAGACCAAAAATGGGAACTTCCCTCATCACATAAAGGTATGTATAAAGTTCCTAGAGAAAACAGCCTTCTTAATGGTGAAACCTTTCCATTGGTATCTAAGAATGAGACAAAGATATTTTTCTTAATAGAATCTTTTAAAAAAAATTTATTTGACAGAAAGAGGTCACAAGTAGGCAGAGAGGCAGGCAGAGAGAGAGGAGAGGGAAGCAGGCTCCCTGCTGAGCAGAAAGCCTGATGTGGGGCTCCATCCCAGGACCCTGAGATCATGACCTGAGCTGAAGGCAGAGGCTTTAACCAACTGAGCCACCCAGGAGTCCGAGACAAAGATACTTGTTATCAAAATTTGTTATTTTAATTGAGATTCTTACTAATTCAATAGGGCAAGAAAACAAGGTGCAGTGATTTGAAAGAAGAAAGTGTCATTATTTACAGATGCGTTCATAGGAAATCGTAAGGAATATATAACTTATCAATTCTTTTTTCCTCCATCTTTCTTCATTATTTTCTCCAGAAGCCTTTTAAGATATTTTGCTCCTGATCATTAGCCCTATCCCTATGAAATATAACAGATACGTATCTTTGTATGTACTATGCTGCTTTGAAGGGCCACAAACCAGAAGCCATCTTAAGATTTTTTTTTAATCCTCCAAGAACCAATTTTTGCCCCATTAGGAGTATTGTCACACTGTTGGGAATGCATGAAATAATAATTATCAGACAAGACTGACTGATAGCCTTCTACAATTAAATAATCAACTTTTCACCTGAGGGCAGGTCCTAGGCAGTGCCATATAAGTCGGCTAAAAATCAGCAGTTGTAACCAGTTTGAAGAACTACAGGCTGTCTTTTAGCAGGACTGCAATAGCAGGAAAATAGGGGGGAGGAAAAGGGAAAGAACTCTTCAAAGGAGAAAGAGCAGGGCCAAATTCTTTGTAGAAACTGCCCAAATCTCTGAATGACTCCTGAATATGTATGTGTGGGGCTGACTCTTTATAGCTCAGCTAATGCTAAAAGAGAATTCAGATTCTTACATTAAGGAGAGAGTTTGAGTTCAAGTCCCACAAAGTTGTACAAGCAAATAAAAAAATTCGACATCCTTCAGATGATTATAGCAAAATCCAGAGTCTTTAAAACATCATTTACAATGTCAAGGATATAATGCAAAATTGTGACATAAAATTTAAGTATGGGCAACATCATAAAATAAGATGTTGCCCATACTTAAAGGAAAAGGAAATTGTTGGAGACCAACCCCAAAAGGCCCAGTGGTAGAATTAGCAGATTTATGCTAAATTACAGAGGGTTTAAAGGCTTTTTAAAACACCCATTGTATTTATGCTCAAGGATGTAAAATATGCTTATAATGAATGAACAGATAGGGTAGAAAAAGAATGTGTTAAAAAGAACCTAATCTCTAGAGCAAAAAATAGCTTATTTGAAAATATATCATTGAATGGGCTTGCCAGCAGATGGGCTTTGCCAGGAAAAGACAAAAGAAAGTCAGTGAACTTATGGATCAGTATAAGTTGTCTAAACTGAAGAACAGAGAAAAAAGATTTTTTTTAAAAGAGAATACTCAGTTACATGTAGGATAATGTAAAAAATTTTTGAAGTAATAATAGGTGAAATTTTACAGATCTGTATGAAAATTATTAAGAGGCGAGAACACAAATTTTATAGATTCAAGAATCCCCAAGAAACCCAAGTGGAAAAAAAATGCCTAGGCTCATCATAGTCAAACTACTGAAAACTAAGGACAAATACAGGTGAAAGGGTAAACATTGGGGAAAAAGTGTATTCCCCCTTTTGCAAATGTGAGAAAATATAAGCAAAGAAAAGCATACAAATGTAGGTGATTTTAAGTTAGGATCCAACCTGAAAAGATACCACATTTTCCCCTATAACTCAGATCTTTCCAGCATAGGCCTTAGGACATTGAGGGGGGAGATTTCAGATATTTGAAAGGTGTTCACTCCTCACTGATGTATTGGGGTATTATCTGCAATGGCTCTTACTCCTGTGATTGTGATTTCATCCACTGAGAGATATCCTTTTGTTCCCCCCAGTCCCTCATAGTTTCTCATGGCTCATTCCTTAGCTCTGAAGAGATTATGTCTATAGACTTAGAAAGGTCTGCTTATGAGTAAAAAAAAAAAAAAAAAAAAAAAGTATATGCTGTAGGTATTCTAGAAGTCAAGTCCAGTTCCTCAGCAGGGAAGCCCTTATAGGAAGGGCAAACAATGTGATGGTTTGAAGGACAGAGAAGACAAAATCTAACTGTTCCCCTATCAACAAGGAATAGAAATTAAATAACTAGAACTGTATATGAGAGGATGCAATGATTTCAGAGGGCAAATTCTAAATTACTTGCAGGGAGATAACCTTACACAGAGAGACCAGTTGCTATATTTCTCTAACAGTACATCTGTAGAAATTATTCTGATTATGAGACCTGAAACCATAAAACTCCTAAAATAAAACATAGGAGGTAATCTCTTAGACATCAACCTTAGCAACATGTTTATGTTATGTCCTCAGGCAAGGGGAATGAAAGCAAAATAAACTATTAAGACTACACCAAAATAAAAAGCTTTTGCACAGCAAAGGAACCATCAACAAAACAAAAAGGCAACCCAGTGAATGAGATAAGATATTTGCAAGTGATATATCTGATAAAGGGTTAATATCTAGAATATATAAAGAAGTTATATAGTTCACCAAAAAACAATCTGATTAAAGAATAGGCAGAGGACCTGAATAGACATTTTTTCCAAAAGAAGACAAATAGATGGCTAACAGACACAAGAAGAGATGTTCAACAGCAGTAATCATCAGGGAAATGTGACTGAAAACTACAATGAGGTATCACCTCATACTAGTCAGAATGTCTTGTATCAAGAAGACAAGAAATAACAAGTGTTGGGGAGGATATCGAGAAAAGGGAACCCTTGTTGGTGGAAATGTAAATTGGTGTAATCACTGTGGAAAACAATATAGAATTTCCTAAAAAAATTAAAAATACAAATACCATGTTACCCAGTAATTCCACTACTGGGTATTTACCCAAAGAATATGAAAACACTAATTCAAAAAGATATATGCACCCTTATGTTTATTGCAGCATGCTTTACAGTAGCCAAGATATGGAAGCAACCCAAGTATCCACTGATGGATGAATGGCTGAAGAAGAGGTGGTATGGATATGTACACAATGGAATATTACTCAGCCATACAAAAGAATGAGATCTTGTCATTTGCAACAACATGAATGGACCTAGAGGGTATAATATTAAGCAAAATAAGTCAGAGAAAGATACCATGTGATTTCACTTACATGTAGAATCTAAAAAAAACAACCAACCAACTAGATTTTTTAACACAGAGAATGGACTGGTGGTTGCCAGAGCAGGGGTGGAAGGGGGGGGTGAAATAGAAAAAGGGGATTAAGAGGTACAGACTTACAGTTGTAAAATGAATAAGGCATACAGATAAAAAGTACAGCTTAGGGAATAGTAATATTGTAATAATGTGTGGTGACAGATGTTGACTACACTTGCGGTAAGCACAGAGTGATGTATAGAATTGTCGAATCAATATGTTGTATACCTGAAACTAATATAATGTGTGGTAATTATACCTCAATAAAAAACATTCTTCTGATTAGATAAACTCCAGTTTATCACTGAGTAAGTGATTCCTCATAGGAGATTATGTCCCCTTCTAGGGAGGATTTGGAAGTGTGTGGGAACATGTTTTGATTTGTTACAGTGACAGAAAGGTGCTAATAGAATTTATTATCCTAGAACCATCTACATGAGGTAAAATAAGTTAAAATGACTCTTGGTTTGTGTGTAGGGCAGGTAGAGGAGGAGTCCTTGATCATTAAGATTAGCTGATGATATTGGTAATCAGCAGTGCTAGGAGACAGTCACTATGGATTGTAGTCATTCTATTGAAGGCCCGACATGTGGACTTTCAGGAAGAGGAGGTAAGCTTCCCAGGCCTCAACTAGCTGCTGTAATTTAAAGCTGACTGTCCTGTTTGTTGTTGTTGTTGTTGTTGTTGTTTTTTAAGATGATGTTTCGGGTAGCTGGTTACATAGAAATAAACAGCCAGCAGTGCATTATAAACATGCCATTTTCCAGAATGTAATGGAACATAGCATGGATTCTCAGAATTGATATTAATTATAGTCATATCTTTTTTTTTTTAAAGATTTTATTTGACAGATGGAGATTACAAGTAGGCAGAGAGGCAGACAGAGAGAGGGGGGGAAGCAGGCTCCCTGATGAGCAGAGAGCCCCATGCGGGGCTTGATCCCAGGACCCTGGGATCATGACCTGAGCGGAAGGCAGAGGCTTTAACCCACTGAGCCACCCAGGCGCCCCTATAGTCATATCTTTTTAACTAATCTCTCCTCCCAATACGGACCTGGAACTCATGATCCTGAGATCAGGCATTGCATGCATGCTCTACTAACTGAGCCAGCCAGGCCCCCTGATTATAGTCATAACCTTAATGTAATTCAAATGATTGTATTAAAGTACTGCCTTCATTGTTGTTTCACAGATGGAAGCAGAACACCAGTTATTGTTTTAATAGCAATAAATATTAAAATAGTACAATCATCACTATAGGAGTAATCTAATTGAGCTCATTTCACAAAGGGAGAAAGACTTCACCTCTAGAGGTGGCACTATCATTGTGTTAATATAGTGCAAACACTACTGACCTGAAGGTGCCTGAAAGAAGGGATACAGGCTTTCTTAGCATCAGTTTGTATTCATGATATATAATTTATGATATATATAATAATTAGGCATAGTATAATATAAATGTATATTTAAATATAAATGACAAATTTTTATATAAATTATACTTCAATAATAGAATCAGTATATTTATGGAATTAAGTAAAATGGTTCATAACTGGTATGGTATTGTATATGGTATGGTATGAAAAATGGCATGGAAAGTGGGGTGGGGTGCGGTAGGGTATAATATAGATAATAGTTACACCAGCACCAGTACTCCAACTGATGGCTGAGGGTGGAGGGCTCAGCCTATCCTGCTATTAGGGCAAGTGCCCATGACAATCACAGTTTTAACCTGACTTTGCTATAAGGTCAACAGCTGCCACATTGTGTTATATTTATTGTCCAGTGAGGTACCTGGGGCTGGGAAGCCTCAGCCCTGCCACCTTCCTCTTGTCCCCAGGGTTTCATATCCGCTGGTGGTTCTTCTGGTGGAAGAGGCAGGGCAGACCATATGGGATGATGGGATACAGAAGTGCTGGGGTGGATGCTGACAGCATGGCCCTGCCTGTCGTTCCCTGCTATTGTCCCTCCCCATTCTATGTGGCCTGCCCTTTGCAACCAGGAGGCTGAGTAAGGAGACACAGCCTTGATCTTGAGGATGCTGGGGAAGGATATAGGTCAGATATACTGGGGAGGGTAAGAATGGGGTAGTTGAGGTTGGGTGAGGAAGGGTTAGGGCTTAGATGTGCTGAGGTGTGGGAAGGGGCATTAAATCTTGAATTAGAGGACAGGTAACCAACCTACCCTTCCTCCCTCACCCTGGCCCCCCTGCCCCCAGCCATGACTTTAGCTCATTTGGTGTGGGGCACTTGGTCAACCTTGGTGCTATTACTATCATTCATTCTTCTATTTAATAAACTTAAACAGAGGGATGCCTGGGTGGCTCAGCTGGTTGAGCATCTGACTCTTGGTTTTAGCTCATGATGTGGTGGATCATGGGATTAAGCCCCACCTCAGGCTCCATGCTCAGCAGGGAGTCTGCTTGAAGAGTTTCTCTCTTTGTTCCTCCCCCAACTCAAGCAGATCTCTCCCTCTCTCAAATGAATGAACAGATCTTTAAAAAAAAACCTTATACAGAGTATCTACTTTGTGCTAGTGCTGTACTGGGAGCCTTGGACACAGTAGGAATATGACAAAGTCTGGGCATCATGAGGCTGAAAGTCCAGTGGGGACGGGTGAACGAAAAACCCACTTGGTATCAGGTCAGATGGTGGTACTTGCAACAAATATAGTACAAAACACAAAGTGATCACAAGAAGTATTACTTAACATAATCATTGAGGGATGGTGTCAGGGGGTTCTCACTGGGGAAGCAGAGTACTCTCAGAGAACACAGCTGGGCAAAGTGGAGCAAGCTTCCTTGATGTTAAGAAAAGCCAGTGCTGAGCTGTTGACAAATAATAAAAATATAGACCAGCTACAACTGCAGGCTCTTCAGACCATATGCTCCCTTTTATTACAGCTATAATTCTGCACTATAAACATTAAATGTACACGTGTAAAAATGCAAATAACTTAAGTATATGTGAAAGTTTGATATATTATAAAAATTACATAATTCAATAATCATACAATACATATTATATATCATAAAATAAATTTTATTATAAGGAATATATAATAAATTTTATTGCTATATATCATAAATATACAATATTACTATAGTATGTAATGATATGCACATATAAAATTATACAAACCTATTTATATTTATAATCTAATATCTAATAATCTTTTATCAAATATAGTTTAAATTATCACATGGTAAAACACAATACTCTTGAGATTCATCCACATCGTAGCTTGTGCCAATAAATCATTCCCTTTTATGGGTAAGTAGTATCCCACTGTATAAATGTCCTACAATTATTCACCCACTGATGATATTTGGGTTGTTTCCAATCTTTTGGCAATTGAATACAGTTGTTTTTATTTTTAAAGATTTTATTTACTTGGGATGCCTGGGTGGCTCAGTTGGTTATGCGGCTGCCTTCAGCTCAGGTCATGATCCCAGTGTCCTGGGATCATGACTTAAGGCAGCTGCTTAACTGACTGAGCCACCCAGGCGCCCCTGAATATAGTTTCTGTGAACATTTCAGTCCACATGTAATTTTTCATTTCTATATGTTAAATACTGAGGAATGGGTTTTCTGGGTCATAGGGTTAGTATATGGTTAATTTTATAAGAACTTACCAAATTTTGGTTCAGAGTGGATAAACTTTCCCTTTCCAGCAGCAATGCATGAAAGTTTCTATTGCTTTGCATCCTTGACAACTTTTAGTACTATTTAAAAAAATTTTTCAAGCCATTCTAGTGTGTAGTGGTACCTCATCATGGCCTTAATTTGCATCTTCCTAATGATGTTGAGCATCTTCTCATACCTAATTTCCCTCTGTATCTCATACAACCATGTGGATGAATCTCAAATACATCATAAAATGAGATGTCAGACTCAAAAGGAGATACAAACATGTATATATCTCTATATGGATACACATATATTTTTATACCATGGTAGAAAAAAGAAAAACTATAGAGACAAGAAACAGATCAAATTAGTGACTGCAAGAGGCTGGAAATAGGGAGAGAAACTGCCCAAAAAGGGATAGGAAGGAATTTGGGGGAGTGAAGGAAATGTTCTCTGTCTCATGGTGTTGATTACATAAATGCATGCATTTGTCAAAATTAAGAAGTGTACACTATAAAGGGTGAATATTATCTTATATAAATGCCTCAATAAATTTGACTTTAAAAATACCTCAGTACTATAGTATCATGATACATATAAAAGAAATAACTGAAAGTAACTTACAATAAAATAATGTTTCCCTCTATGAGGTTTGGGCATAGCCATGCAGATGTTGATCCGATGCTTGTATCAATATATAACTAGTAATATTATTAACAATAACAGGATACCCTCATTGGTCTCCACTAGCCCTGCTCCTTTAATAAGCCCTGACTTGCATTAAGTTACTTCATTCTCCATAATTACATTTTATAGGTGAGGCGATTGAGGCCCAAAGGGAAAGTTTGCTGGGTTGGCCCAGAATCCCTCAGCGGATCAGTGTTGGCAGCAGGATTTGGATCCACATCCATAGCCCTCTCTATTCTGGTTGCATCACAGGAAGATCAGCTTGTAGTCTCTGGACACCCTTAGATCCTCTCTAGCCCACTCTGGGCCATTAACTCCCCAGAGGGATATATGAAGCTAGGATCTCATCCTCAACCCTTCTGTCCATGCAAACAGTGGGGATGTGGAGAAGTAATGCTGGAGAACTTGCAGTAGCCACTCAGGGCCCTCATGAAGCAATGGGTAATCAGCATTATGTTAGTGGGGACCAAGAGGGGGAAAGCAAATACTACCAGGATTTAATGGAGGGGTCATAGATACTGTGTTACTGGGTAATGAACATCAGTAGATTTTTTGCTGGTTTTCAATGGAGGTCCTACAGAGAGGGGGGATAGCGGAGGCTCCAAAATGCAGATGAAAAGGTGGAGTTTATGGTGATTTATCAGTCACTGCCCTTACTTGTGGCAATCATTACAGACACTGCTAGGTGGGGAAATGGGAAATAGTCACCACTGTTGTGATGGACAAGTAATGGAGGGAGATCACAAACCATCCTACTAGAAGTACAGAGAAAGTATCAGAAGATACTGTTAATAGTTGGATGGTGGGGGGTGGTATATCACAGGTCCCTATTCTGAGGACCTGTAGAGTAAGTGGCCATCTGTAACCACTTACATGAAAGTAGGAATAAATGGGGAGTATGGAGGTTACTAGACTTTGTCACATATGAAGTAACAGACATTATGCTGGAGGTAATTTTGGAGGAGGTAAAAAGAAAATCTCCAGACGCTATTTCCTGGAATTAAGGAGGACTGATAAACATAGTGGTGGAGAAGAGGGATAATGGGTGTCCAGATGCTGTGCTGGGGTAGGATAAGAGGGTCTCCAGATACTATCTTGAGGGCTCAGTAAACACTGTCCTACGTTGAGGCAGAATTGTGCGTTGCAAGACTTAGAGAAGCCCCAAATAACAGTATGGGATGAGGTAAAGTGAGTTAACAGTGGGTTGTCCACCATACATTGTTCAAAGACAGAGAAAGGTGTATGGTGGATCATCAGATATTGTGAAAGGGTAAGGTGAAGGGGAGCTAAAGATGAATCAGACACTGATCTAAGGTTAAGTAATGGGATGTGTCACTAAGCACTACGAAATGTAGGTAAGGAAGTTAAAAGGCTTTCCCTCTTGACCAGGTTCTGTCCCGATCATCAGTCACTATGCTGTTCACAAAGGCAAGAGCATCTCTACACAACCCCACTACTTCCCACTCCCAGTTGTTACCAGTGGGCTGACCAGGAGGAACCATTCTGCTGGTTCAGTTTGGCTGCCCAGCAGCTAAGTGTTCAATCAGACCCTCTGCCTGCATTTGAGAGGCCACTGCTGCCAGTCTTGGGTTGGACACCTAACTTCCAAGGACAGTCTGCCCTTTTGCTTTCAGCCCCTTCATACTATTAGCTTTGGGCCTGTCAGAGCATGAGGAGTAGGTATGCAGTAAGGGTCTGTGGTGGGGTAAGGTTGTGCATTCTAGGGCAGTGAGGCTCTTCTGCAATGATTTTGGAGCTCACTGTGAGCTTTCTGAAACATGCTAAGAAATCTCGGAACACCAAGCATCTATGTGGGAATTCCACTGTATCGGTTTTCCCTTCTTTAAAGTGGCTGGCATCAGGCCAAAAGGTTTAAGGTGATGTTTCAGCTTTAAGGCCAGGAAGGAGGCACAGCCCAGGTAAAAGCTAGAGATGAAAAAGCCTGGTATTTTAGACAAGTTGCTTCTCCTCACTGGAGTATCCTATGCTACAATATAGAAAAGATCAAAGAGAAGCTGTGATGAATAGGGTTGTAACTCCACAATGTGGATTTATGTAATGCTTGTTGTCAGGCACAGGTCAAGGCTCACAGTGGAGAACAAAACAGGGAAAAACATTCTAGTTTGGGAGCCACAGACAAGTAAAATATACAGGGTATCATGACAATAAGTGCTATGGAGAAGGAAGGAGGATAGAGGGGAAGGGGCCAAAATTTTAAACCAGTCAGGAAAGGATAGGGCCCTCTGTGAAAAGGTACCATTGGAAGATAGGAAGGAGCTAACCAAATGGATATGATGAACCTTGTTCTTCAGAGAGTGCAAAGGCCCTGACGCAGGACCCGAACTGATGTGTTTGAGGCACATGGGGAGAAGGTGCTTGTGGAGCCCATGGCATGAAGATGGACACAGAATACATGAAAAGTGTTGAGGTTTTTAAAATATGAGTTACTGACTTGTTATTATGTCAGCTCATTAAGGAAGGCAAATTAGCTAGAAGAACTATATAGCAAAAGGAAGACTGGATGAAAAGTTGACCAGAATGACCCAAAAATTCTACCTCAGAAACTTTCTGAGGGTAGTAGAAGTTCACAGAACACTATGCTGGGAGCTAAGTGAGATTAATGGCCGTCAGCAGACACAGTGTTTAGAGCTAATGCACTTATGGGTGTCAGAAGATGATGTGCTAAGGATTCATAAGGGTCAAAGACACTTCACTGGCAGATGCTAAAGGGTATTATAAGTCATGATGCTAGGGGATAATGGGTCAACATATACTTTGAGGTTTGTGTCCTTATACATAAAGAACTTTTTTACTGAGTTATCTCTTTCTTGATGAAAATACTCAATGGGGATTGGATACACACAGCCATGTTAGATTCAACAGAAGAATGAAAACACACCTGAAATTGTTAGACAATGTGTTCTACAGCAAACATCTCACAGAACTTCGGGTTTGTCACTATTGTATATATTATGTTGTTCTACCATCCAACTTGTTGGCACTTTACCTATTCCACAGTAAACAGGATTATCATTAACACAAAGTAACATAAACTTTCCTCTGCAGAATTTGGTAACAATGTTCCATCATATATATATTTAAGTAGGCTCCATGCCCAGTGTGGAGCCCAATGCAGGGCTCAAACTCACAACCATGAGATCAAGACCTGAGCCGAGAGCAAGAACTGGATGCTCAAACAACTGAACCACCCAGGTGCCCCGTTCCATCATATTTTTCAGGAGAAGCCTTCTTCTAATCTCCCAAATTGACAAAATTACTTTTCTTCCTGTATGAATGCCTCAAGGCTTAATGAAGATGATGACAATGTGTGAAGGACCCCCCTTCATTCAGGGCCCTCTTCTATATAGTAATGTGTAACATTTTGATGGGATATTTCTACTTATGATTAATATGCGTATTTTTCTGAACAAATTCAATGATGTTACAATCAGACCTGATCTCACTGAGGTTTTCTCATACTGTTCCTCTCATGTGTGAATACTCTGATGGACATTGAGCACAGATTTCTGGACGAAGCCTTTTCCACAGACTACACACTTATAGGGTTTGTCTCCAGTGTGCGTTGTCTGGTGTTTATTCAAATTTGACCTATCTGTGAAAGCCTTTCCACATTCAGCACACACATAAGGCTTTTCCCCTGTGTGAATTCGCTGATGCACTTGGAGTTGTGATTTCTTAGTGAAAGATTTGCCACAGTCATTGCATTCATAAGGTTTCTCTCCAGTGTGAATTCTGTGATGTATAATCAATTCTGACTTCTGTCTAAAGGTCTTCCCACATTCAGAACAGATGTAGGGCTTTTCTCCAGTATGAGTTTTCTGGTGTTTACTGAGATTTGACCTGCCACTAAACGCTTTCCCACACACAGCACACACATACGGTTTTTCTCCTGTGTGAATTGGTTGATGCACCAGGAGCTGAGACTTGGAGGTGAAGGATTTCCCACAGTCATTGCATTCATAAGGTTTCTCTCCAGTATGAATTCTCTGATGAGTAATGAAGTTTGATTTCCGGATGAAAGCTCTTCCACACTCACTGCATACATAAGGTTTCTCTCCAGTATGAATTTTCTGATGCACAATGAGTATTGACTTCTGGTTGAAGGCTTTCCCACATTCATGGCATTCATACTGTCTTTCTCCAGTATGAATTTTCTGGTGTATATTGAGGTGTGACTTTTGAGTAAAGGCTTTTCCACAGGTACCACATTCATAAGGTTTCTCTCCAGTATGAATTCTCTGATGTGTAATCAAGTCTGACCTTTGTGTGAAGGCCTTTCCACATTTAGGACATATATAGGATTTCTCTCCTGTATGAGTTTTCTGATGTGTAATAAGATTTGACCTGTTGGTGAATGCCTTCCCACATTTAGTGCACGTATAAGGTTTTTCTCCTGTGTGAATTCGTTTATGTACATGGAGTTGTGACTTGGAAGTAAAGGATTTCCCACAGTGGCCACATTTATAAGGTTTCTCTCCTGTGTGAATTATTTGATGTGCAATCAGGTGAGCCTTCTGGATGAAGGCTAGTCCACATTTCATGCACACATAAGATTTTTCTCCTGTATGGATTCTCTGATGCACTGTGAGTGCTGACTTCTGAGTAAAGGCTTTTCCACATTCACTACATTCATAAGGTTTTTCCCCAGTGTGAATTCTCTGGTGTATAATCAGTTCTGACCTGTATGTAAAGGCCTTACCACATTCAGTACATATGGAAGATTTCTCTCTAATTTGAACTTTCTTGTGTGTGACGAGGTTGGAACTATTGTTGAACATCTTTCCATATTCAGTATATATAAAGGGTTTCATTTTTGTGTGAATTCGTTGATGTACCTGGAGTTGTGACTTAGAAATGAAGGACTTCCCACAGTTACTGCATTCATATGGTTTTTCTCCAGTATGAATTCTTCGGTGTGCAATCAAGTGTGTCTTCTGGATGAAGGCCTGTCCACATTCAATACATATATAGGATCGCTCACCTGTATGAATCTTCTGATGCATCTTGAGCGTGGACTTTTGAGTAAATGCTTTGCCACAATCCTTGCATTCATGGTGTCTCTCTCCAGTGTGAATTTTTTGATGTATACTGAGATCAGAGTTATAAGAGAATCCTTTTCCACACTCACTGCATTCATAAAGTTTTTCTCCAGTGTGAATTCTCTGGTGCCTTAAGAGAGAAGATACTTGGAAAAATGCTTTTCCACATTCACTGCACTTATAGGGCTTCTCTCTAGTATGGGTTCTCTGATGTGTAATGAATTCTGGCTTCTTTACAAAAGCCTTCCCACAGTCAATGCACACATAGAGTTTTTCTCCTGTATGAACTTTCAGATGTACCCTGAGCTGTGACTTCTGGGTGAAGATCTTTCCAAATTCAGCACATTCATAAGATTTTTCCCCAGTATGAATTTTTTGATGTTGAGAGGGTGCTTGTTTATAGATGAGGATTTTCCCACATTGATTATGGTCCCATAACTTCTCTCCTGTTGGAGAACACTCAGGGTCAGTACAGGAAGAAATTTTAATATGTTCAGTAATCTTATTTATGTTCTTTGATGCACTGTTTCTGTAATGACTTTGTAAATCTAAATTATACTTCAAAGCATTTCCAAATGAGTCACACTGGTGGGGTCTTTTTGGTGAAAGAATGTTTTGGCTCACATGAATTATTTTTCTAATGTCCTTATATTCATAATCCTTCTTTGTAGTCAAAATTTTCTTGATGAAAGCAACATCTCTTAAAGATTTGTTTTCTCTTTGCTGATGGCTCTCTATCTGGTCACCAATCTGCCACAATTCTTCTAGAATGAAATATAACAAAATTTCACTTGTAGCATCACCTTCCTTCTCAATGTAGAAAGCAGCTTTTTCAAAAATTCTCTGCTGTAACATTTGAAACCTAAACTCTTCTCAAAGGAGAATGATATTTTAGCTCAAAGACCAGTTAGCAGAGGCTAGAGGGGAAGGGTCAAACGGCTCATCCATGTTGAACACAAAGAAAAGGGTGACTCATTTGTTGAAGAGGCTAGTGACAGTGATGAAATATTCTAGGATATAATTCACTGGTCAGAGTAAATAAACATTATGAACATAACCCACCATGGACAAAGGTGGAAAAAGGCAAAGAACAAGATATATAGCACAGCAACATTTACATAAATTAATAACACCCCAACTCACTTTAAATTTTAAAATAGGCATGCATTAAAAAATATGTTTCCATCACATAAAACAACAGCCTATGGTGAGAAGTGAGATGGGTGTGGGGGAAAAGAAATGGTAATAAATCAAAAAATAAAATAGAGGAGTTCCTCCCCTTATCTGAAGAGGACATGTTACAAGACCCTCATGGATACCTGCTGAATCCTTGGACAGTACTGAACCTGGTGTTTTGTTTTTTTTTCCTTATTCAGTCAAGGACTTTCAACTTCTCACTTAAAGGAAGCACTTTATGGCTTCTCTTTGGCATATTGGAATTGCCACATTCATTACTCTTGTGCTCTAGGGCCACTGTTAAGTAAAGTAAGGGTTACTTTAACAGAAGCACTACAATATCATGAGAGTCAATCTGATAACCAAGATGGCTACTAACTAATGGTCAGGTAGCATTTATAGCATGGATATGCTGGACAAAGGGATGATTCAACTCCAAGACTGGATGGAGTGGGATGGCAAGAGATTTCATCATGATACTCAGAAAGGCACACACTTTAAAACTTATGAATTGTTTATTTTTGGAGTTTTCCATTTAGTATTTTTAGACTATGGATGACTGAAACTGCAGAAAGTGAAATTGCGGATAAGGGCCAACTACTACAATAGAGAATCTTTACCCAGACTGATGATGACAGTGTGCCCTGAATGAGGACCATGATTAAACTCAATCATGTGAAGTACAGAAATAAAACAATTACAAAAATCAGCCAATGAGCCAGAGAGACTTCAGTCAGTGTAAAGTCAACCAACATTAGAAGGAAATAACAGAAAAGTACTCCTAAAGGTTAAGAGACAAAGTCATCAGTTGGGTGAAAGGCATGGGGAATGAGGAAATAAGAAATCTTATGTCAGTGCTTATGGAGAAAAAGGGAGAGAGGCTGTTTGGAGTTAATGTTCTGAAGCATCCCATAGTGGAAAGAAAAATGACAGAGGACTACCAGGAGTGGAAGTGTGTAATCTACTTTGAAAGAAAGCAGATCCATGAATGCCTGAATGCATAAAGAATCTTGGACAATGGGGAAGGCAGAAAGAAAAAGAATGTTTGAGAAAAGGAGCATAACCAAGAAAAAAAAAAAAAAGAAAACCCTGAATGAGGCAGACTGGCATGTGATCCAAATTCCAAAAAGCCAAAGAAAATGATGATTAGACATGATGAAGGCATTTAGTCATCTGAGAGGCCAATGTCAAAGGTCTTCAGGCAAGGCAACAAAAAGTTAAAGCCTCCCAAAAGAGCCACCTTAATAGCATTTCAACGATGCCAGTCTTTCTCAAGACAGCTGAGATTTGCTCCCCTTTCTCCCATCTGTCTGGGTCACATTCACTCACCTGGACAGCTCTGATGTGGATCACTCTGCAATGCCCACGGCTCCTGTCCTTGCTCCAACATGAAAACTTCTGGTTGGGGAACTTCATACCCTGTTCATAAGAAATGATAAAGGACTGGATCCAGCTAATTGTGTTTCAAAGCATAATCAATAAAGTCTTGTTCAATGAAGTTTTTTTCTTCAGGAATGGACCCATATATTTCTAGGAACAGAGTAATATTCAGAATGCCCAAGGGGATAAAGAATCCTAGATAAATCAAGGACAGAACCATCACACTTCAGATGTCTCACAGCATTCAGCAACTGAGAATGGAAACACTGTGTGGAAGTGATTATGCTTACCCACAGAAAGCAGATGACTGTAGGTCTCCAGCATCACATCCCGGTATAGGTTTCTCTGAGCAAGGTCTAGATGCTGCCATTCCTCTCTGCTGAAATCTACAGCGACATCACTGAAGGACACCAATCCCTGTAAGGGCACATTCCTGTTCAATGTGAATAGTTAGCTTTGGGGGATGGAGAGACTATATTTAGGAATATGGAATGTTGGTTTTGTTGTTCATTTACTTCCTCCTTTTTTCCCCCTAATTTTAAAAGATTTTATTTTAGAGAGAGAGCCAGAGTGGGAGGGGCAGAGGGAAAGAGAGAGAGAATCTCAAGCAGACTCCACACTGAGTGCAGAGCCCAACGAGGGGCTCCATCTCAAGTCCTCATTCATGACCTGAGCCAACACCAAGCGTCAGACGCCCAAATGACTGCACCATCCAAGCAGGTTCCTCTTTTTAAAAACTCACCTCCTGAGGCGCCTGGGTGGCTCAGGTGGTTAAAGCCTCTGCCTTCGGCTCAGGTCGTGATCCCAGGATCCTGGGATTGAGCCCCGCATCGGGCTCTCTGCTCAGCGGGGAGCCTGCTTCCCTTCCTCTCTCTCCTCTCTCTGCCTGCCTCTCTGCCTACTTGTGGTCTCTGTCAAATAAATAAATAAAATCTTTAAAAACAAAACAAAACAAAAAAAACTCACCTCCCATTTCCCTTTTATTTTATTATGGAAAATTTTATTTCCCATTTTATTATGGAAAATTTTGAACATACAGAAAATTTAAAAGAATCTACACAGTGAAAACCTGTATACCCACCACTCAGGATCTACCATTAGCATTTTAGTCTTTTTGTTTTATCACACATCTATCCGTCCTTTTATCCATCCATCAATCCATCTTACTTCTATGCAGTTCAGAGTTAACTATAAATGCCAGTACACTTTGTATTAAATACTTGAAAATGCAAATCATTAACCAGAGTATAATATTTGTCTACCTTTCTTAAGGTAAAATATACTCACAATGAAATGTACAAATCCACAATGTATCATCTGAAGTTTTGATCAATACATACATTACACCCGTGTAATACAGGAACTTTAAAAAATGCTATTTCATATAGGGTGCCTATTCAATATCTAATTTTTCACAATATTTTGTGGAAGAAAGAAATCCAATTAAGAATTTCTGCCATTTGTTCTATACTACAGTCAGTTAATTATATTTCAAAGCTGAAGAATGAAATAGGCTCTCTTTTAGTCTTCTAGCAAGTAGATGAATGGCCTGTGATACAGCTTCTGAGCAATTTAGGACCAACCATTATGCTAGTCCTAGGAATAAAGAAACCAATTATTTATGTTTCTAATCTCTTAGCAACTTAAAAGTCCTAAGATTTAAAAGTAGGAAAAAAGAAGACACATGTTCACTAAAGTGTCAAAAAGTAAATCTGTTATGTAGAACACACGGAGGACCCAAAAAAGGAAAAGGTTTATTTGACATAGGGCAGTAAGTTTTTATTAGTTAAATTTAAGTTTAAAGATGAGTATGGGGACCTGGTTGGCTCAGTTGGTTAAGTGTCTGACTTTGCTTTGGGTCATGATCCTGGGGACCTGGAAGCGAGTCCTATACTGTGCTCTGGGCTTAGCAGGGAGTCTGCTTCTCCCTCTGCCCCCCACCCCCTAAAACTTGTGTGCACTCTCTCACTCTCTCGTAAAAATAAATAAAATCTTTAAAAAAAAAATAAAGAAAAAAGATTAAGTGTAATACAAAATAGAGGGTAGGGAAGGTCATTTCCCAGAGAAGGCAAGTAAAGGTGAGGAAATAAGAAAATACATGATGAATTTGAGGAACACCAAATAGTTCTATATAATGGAGAGAAGTCTGCATGATATGTCATGAAGGCACTAGGGAAAAAACAATTTGATCACGGGACAAGTAAAGATTTTTTACTTTTAGTAAAGGTAATTAATTAGATTTTTATTAATTTTTTTCTTTTTTTTTTTTTAAATATTGGCGGTAAGTCTGCCCCTCTTTTTTTTTTTAATATTTTATTTATTTATTTGACAGAGGGATCACAAGTAGGCAGAGAGAAAGGGAGAGGCAGGCTCCCTGCTGAGCAGAGAGCCCGAAGTGGGGCTCGATCCCAGGACCCCGGGATCATGACCTGAGCCGAAGGCAGAGGCCTAACCCACTGAGCCACCCAGGCGCCCCTATTAATTTTTTTCATATAAGATCCCTATTGCAGGATAACCAAATAAATATGAGGAAAAGTTGCTAATAGAATGAGTCTAGCTAATAAATGAGGAAGTTAGAATTTGAATATCATAATTTTGTAATTCCTGTGAAATAATGAATTTATGCAGTAATCATTAATGGGTGCTTAACTGTTTCAGGTGAAAGGCTGAAATTTACAAAAGATGGACCAGCTAATAACATCTACATCCAATGATCAATTTTAACATTACGAAAAGAGACATAACCAAAAATTATGTTCTCCTGACATGATAAAATTAATTTCATTATAAGATCCATTAAGTATTCTTATCAAAGAAAAAAATCCAACCTGAATCTTTTAAGCCTCCAGCTCTAAAAAATCATTCATAGATAAAAGTGAAAGAGGAATATATTGAACAATATTAAGACTGAATCGTCAGCTAAATCCAGAAGGCAGCAAATGGCCCATTTCTTCAAAAAATAAATTACAATGGAAAAAATAGTAGAAGGGAATCTTTTCTTTATTAGAAGAGACTTAAGGGGGTGCCTGGCTGGTTCAGCTGGTAAAGCAGGTGACACTGGGTGTAGGGATTACTTAAAAATAGTATCTAAAAAAAGAGAGAGACTTAAGAGTCATACTAACCAAATGCAACTTGTAGACTTTGGCCCTTCACTAAAACAAACCAACATTACAAAGACATTTATCACATGTTTAAAAAAACTCAAACAATAACCAGGTATTAGATGATATCTAGGAATTAATGTTATTTTTGGTGTGATAAGGACTTACTGGTTATGTTAAGCAAAAATAAAGAATAGAGATTCATGTCAAAGTATTTACAGATAAAACAGGTGTTTGGGATTTGCTTTCAAATAATCCAGCAGCTGGGACGCCTGGGTGGCTTAGTTGGTTGGACGACTGCCTTCGGCTCGGGTCATGATCCCAGAGACCCGGGATCGAGTCCCGCATCAGGCTCCCAGCTCCACGGGGAGTCTGCTTCTCCCTCTGACCTTCTCCTCGCTCATGCTCTCTCACTGCCTCTCTCTCAAATAAAGAAATAAAATCTTTAAAAAAAAAAAAAAAAAATCCAGCAGCTAAGGGGGCAGCAGGGTAGTTTTAGATGTAGTTAGAATGCCAGAATATTAACAACTACTAAAGCTAGGTGGTAAGCACAACAGATACAAGGGTTCCTTAAACTACTCTCTCTACTTCTGTATACATTTATTTTTTTCTGTAATAAAATATTTTTTTAAAGATTTTTTTTTTTTTTTTTTTAATTTGAGAGAGGGACAGAGGACAGGCATGGGCTAGGGCAGAGGGAGAGGAGAAGCTGACTTCCTGCTGAGCAGGGAGCCCCATGCGGGGCTTGATCCCAGGATCCTGGGATCATGACCTGAGCCAAAGGCAGATGTGCAACCAACTGAGCCACCCAGGCACCCCTAAAATATTTTTTAAAAACCTGATTCTCCTATTAAAAATTTTTTAAATCTGTAAATGCATAATTGAAGGAATGGGTATTTCTACCTGGCATAAACTTTTTTTTTTTTTTAAGGATTATAGGAGGGGCACCTGGGTGGTCTGAGTGTCAGACTCTTGGTTTTAGCTCACATCATGATCTTGTGGGTCATGAGATGGAGCCCCATGTTGGCTCCACGCTCAGTGGGGAGTCTGCTTGGGGGTTCTGTCCCTCTGCACCTATCCCCACTCACCACAGTCTCTCTCTCGCTCTAAAATAAATAAATCTGTTAAAAAAAAAAAAAAAAAAAAAGGATTTGGGGCACCTGGGTGGCTCAGTGGGTTAAAGCCTCTGCCTTCAGCTCGGGTCATGATGCCAGGGTCCTGGGATCAAGCCCCGAGTCGGGCTCTCTGCTCCACGGGGAGCCTGCTTCCCCCACCCCCTCTCTCTGCCTGCCTCTCTGCCTGCTTGTGATCTCTGTCAAATAAATAAATAAAATATTTTAAAAAATAATTAGAAAATAATAAAAATAAAGGATTATAGGGACTTGAATTCCCACACTCAGCAATTTATAGAAACAATAGATAGGAAATTAGAAGAACAAACAATAGGGGACGCCTGGGTGGCTCAGTTGGTTAAGCAGCTGCCTTCGGCTCAGGTCATGATCCCAGCGTCCTGGGATCGAGTCCCACATCGGGCTCCTTGCTCGGCAGGGAACCTGCTTCTCCCTCTGCCTCTGCCTGCCACTCTGTCTGCCTGTGCTCACTCGCTCTCTCTCCCTCTGACAAATAAATAAATAAAATCTTAAAAAAAAAAAAAGAACAAACAATAGGATCTATTAGATATTTATAGAGTACTCCAACTAACAGTGAAGTACACATTCTTTTCAAGCACCCACAGAACAATGGCTAAGATAGATGATAATATAGCCTGTGAAACAAACTGCGACAAATTGAAAAGACCTGAAATAATACATAGTATTTCTGACCATAATGAAATCAAACTAAAAATCAGTAACAAAGACAACAGAAAAATCTGCAAAGGAATATTACAAAACAGTAACAAAAACTATCTGAAAAGCCACAAAGTATTTGGAAATTAAACAACACATTTCTAAGTAATCTGTATGTCAAAGAGGAATTTTCAAAGAAATTTTAAAAATATACAGAACTGAAAGAAAGTGCAAATAACAATGTGTCAAAATCTGTGGGATGCAGGTAAAGCAATACTGAAAGAGAAATTATAGTACTAAATGCTTACATTAGAAAAGGGGAAACAATCCAATTAAAAAATGGGCAGAGGATCTGAACAGACATTTTTCCAAAAACATATGGAAGACCAACAGGTACATGAAAAGGTGCTCAATATCACTAATCATTAGGGAAATGCATATCAAAACCATAATGAGATACCTTACACTTGTCAGAATGACTATTATCAAAACAAAACAAAATTACTGATGATGTAGAGAAAAGGGAAGCCTTGTGCACTGAAGGTAAAAGCATAAATGGTGGGGATGGGGGGCAGCGCTTGGGTGACTGGGTTGGTTAAACGAGGCCAACTCTTGACCTCAGCTCAGGTCTTCATTGCATGGTCATGAGTTCAAGCCCCATATTGGGCTCCATGCTAGGCATGGAGCTTACTTGGAAAAAAAAAAAAAAAAAGGTAAATTGGTACAACGGCTATAGAAAACAGTATAGAGGCTTCTCAAAAAACTAAAACTAGAATTACCATAATGATCCAGCAATTCCATGTCTAGGTATTTATCCAAAGGAAATGAAAACAAACTCAAAAAGATATATGCAGGGATGCCTGGATGGTAGTCAGTTAAGCATCTGACTCTTGGTTTTGGCTCAGGTCATGATCTCATGGGGTTTGAGATTAAGCCCTGTATCGGGCTCTGCGCTCAGCATGGAATCTGCTTGGAATACTCTCTCTCCCTCTGTCCCTCCCTCCAGTCATGCATGCACACACACACACAGTCTCTCAAATAAGTATATATTTTTTTAAGATTTTATTTATTTGACAGAGAAAGAACACAAACAGGGGGAGTAGCAGACAGAGGGAGAAGCAGACTCCTTGCTAAGCAAGGAGCCTGATGTGGGACTCAGTCCCAAGACTTTAGGATCATGACCTGAGCCAAAGGCAGACACTTAACCAACTGAGCCACCCAGGCATCCCTCAAATAAAAAAATCTTTTAAAAAAAGATATATGCACCCTCCCCCATGTTTACTGCAGCACTATTTATAGTAGCCAAGACATGGAAGCAACCTGTGTCCATCAGTGGATGAACAGATAAAATGTGATACACACACATACACACACACGGAATATTACTCAGCCATAAAAAGGAAAGTAGTCTTGCCATTTTTGACAGCATGGATGGACCTTAAGGATATTATGCCAAGAGAAGTAAGTCAGACAGAGTAGTACAATTACCATATGATCTCATTTATATATGAATCTCAAAATGAAACAGAACAAAATAAAAAAACAAAAGTCACAGACAGAGAACAGATTAATGGTTACCAGAGGTGGGGGATGGGTATTAGCCAAATGGGTGAAGGCAGTCAAAAGGTAAACTTGCAGTTGTAAAATAAATACGTCATGGGGCTATAATGTTACAGCATGGTGATTATAGTTAGTATCGTAATGTATAAAGCTACGAAGAGTAAATCTTAAAAAGTTTTCATCACACAAAAAATTACAACCATATGTGGTCATGAATATTAATTAGACTTAATGTGATCACTTCAAAACATATACAAATACCATATTTACATAATAACATATTATGTTACATATACCTGAAACTAACACAATGTTATATGGCAAGCATAAATCAAAAAGAAGGAAAGGGGAAAATTGATAAATCACTAACTAAATTCCTACCTCAAGAACCTAGAAAAATGAGCAAAATAGACTCAAAACAAGCAGAAAAAGGAATATAATAAAGAACAGGTATCACTGATATTGAAAACAAAATTTTAAAAAACACACAAGGGGTGCATGGGTAGCTCAGTCAGTTAAGGGTCTAACTTCAGCTCAAGTCATGGTCCCAGGGTCCTGGGATCAAGATCTGTCTCAGGTTCCCTCCTCAAGCAGGGAGTCTGCCCTCTCCCTGCCACTCTGCCTACTTGTTCTGTCTCTCTCTCTGCCAAATAAATAAATAAAATCTTAAAACAAACAAAAAACCACACAAGAAAAATCAATAAAACAATCCAGTTATTTGAAAAAATTCAATAAAATTGATAAGCTTTGTTGACTGATTTAGTAGTCAACAGACTGGTAAAGATAAAAAGATATAAATCATCAATGTCAGTAATGAAATAGGAAATATCTGTACAGATCCAGGGGTGCCTAGGTGGCTCAGCTGTTAAGCATCCGACTCTTGGCTTCGGCTCAGGTCATGATCTCAGGGTCCTGGGACTGAGCTCTGTGTGAGTCTGCTTGTCCCTCTCTCCCCCTCTGCTCTTCTCCCAAATCATGCTCTCTCTTTCAAATAAATACTATCTTAAAAAAAAATACCGATCCAGCAGCCATTTAAAGGAAAATAAGAGACTATAAAAACTCTATGCAAATAGATGCAAAAACTTAGAAGAAATGTACCACTTCTTCAAAACTGCAAGCTCCCAGAAGTCAGCTACTATGGAATAGAAAAGATGATGATCCTATAACCATTAAATTAAATTCTTAATTTAAAAGGTCCTGGAAGGGGCACCTGGGTGGCTCAGTGGGTTAAAGCCTCTGCCCTCGGCTCAGGTCATGGTCCCAGGGTCATGGGATCAAGCCCCGCGTCGGGATCTCTGCTCGGCAGGGGGCCTGCTTCCCCCCACCCTCTCTGCCTGCCTCTCTGCCTCTCTCTGTCAAATAAATAAATAAAATCTTAAATAAAATAAAATAAAAGTTCCTAGAAAAAGAAATCCCCGGTCCCTAGAGAATACTACCAAATATTTAAAGAAGAGTTAGTCTCCCCCTTCTCCTTGGTCTGCCTCTCTGCCTACTTGTGATCTCTGCCAAGTGAATAAGTAAAAATATTTAAAGAAGAGTTAGTCTCATCCAGAAAATAAAAGAGAACACTTCCCAACTATTTTTGTGAGGCCAGCATTACCCTAATACCAAATTAGACAAAGATAGCGTGAAATAAATACAACAGGACAATATATCTCATGAACTTATGTGCAGACATCCTCAAAAAAAACATTAACAGGGGTGCCTGGGTGGCTCAGTGGGTTAAAGCCTCTGCCTTTGGCTTGGGTCCTGGTCCCAGCGTCCTGGGATCGAGCCCCACATCGGGCTCTCTGCTCAGCGGGGAACCTGCTTCCTCCTCTCTCTCTGCCTGTCTCTCTGCCTACTTGTGATCTCTGTCAGTCAAATAAATAAATAAAATCTTTAAAAAGAACAAAAACATTAACAATCAGTAATGAACAAAAAGAGTCATGAACCACCACTGTACTGTATTTTGCAATGCCCTATGAAGATCTAGAACTGTTTCAAAATAAATAAAAAAACATTGAAGAAGGTGTATTCTCAAAACAGAACATTTTGGAATAGGCAAAAACTGGAAAATCAGTCTTGAGACCCCTGCACAATTCATGTAAGACAGTATGAATATCTTACTTACCTAAAATTAAGGCTGGAGTAGTAAAGCTACAGAAGGGATTGATATTGAGGAGATGAAATTGATATCAGGTGTGAAGGTAAGAAAAAGGGACTCAAACAATTATCGGTTATTAGTTCAGTGCAACTGCTGACTTATACATACTGAAATTTAGGTGATAAGACACATACAAGGATGTACGCTAAGTAGTTGAATAGAGAACTATATGGAGATGAAGATTCAGAAGTTGTATATACAAAGGAGGCCACTGAATTCAGGGGAGGAAAAGAGCATACAGGAAGGACAAGGACAGAAGAAAGTTTATCTGTATCTGTGGAATATATATCTTAGAAATTTGTGGGTTTTGATGTCTAAATTATGATTTTTTTATTTCTTCATTTAATTGTGGTCAGAGACTATAGTTTGCTTCTTTGTGATGTGCTGATTCTATTTATGGGGCTTAAAACATTGTCATTTCTTTAAAAATGTTCCTGGGGTGCCTGGGTGGCTCAGTCGTTAAGCGACTGCCTTCGGCTCAGGTCCTGATCCCAAGGGTCCTGGGATCGAGCCCCACATCGGGCTCCCAGCTCAGCGGGAAGCCTGCTTCTCCCTCTCCCACTTCCCCTGCTTGTGTTCCCTCTCTCGCTGTGTCTCTCTGTCAGATAAATAAAATCTTTAAAAAAAAAAAAAATGTTCCCTATAGGGGTGCCTGAATGGCTCAGTGGGTTGAGCCTCTGCCTTTGGCTCAGGTCATGATCTCAGGGTCCTCGGATCAAGCCCCATATAGGGCTCTCTACTTAGCGGGGAGCCTGCTTTGCTCCCCCCCCCCACCCCGCCCCCCACCTGCCTCTGCCTACTTGTGATCTCTCTCTGTCAAATAAATAAAATCTTTCAAAAAAAATGTTCCCGGGGCTCCTGAGTGGCTCAGTGGGTTAAAGCCTCTGCTTTCGGCTCAGGTCATGATCCCAGGGTCCTGGGATCGAGTCCCGCATCAGGCTCTCTGCT
>PISX010005371.1:0-54354 GCA_004024625.1 Mellivora capensis | reverse complement strand
TTTCAAAAAAAATGTTCCCGGGGCTCCTGAGTGGCTCAGTGGGTTAAAGCCTCTGCTTTCGGCTCAGGTCATGATCCCAGGGTCCTGGGATCGAGTCCCGCATCAGGCTCTCTGCTTGGCAGGGAGCTTGCTTCCTCCTCTCTCTCTGCCTGCTTGTGATCTCTGTCAAATAAATAAATAAAATCTTAAAAAAAAAAAAAAAAAGTTCCCTATATATTTGCAAAGAATACACGTGTTCCAGTTTTTCTTTTTCACACATTTGCATACTGATACCCTACATACACTGAAACCTCAGCCCCCAGACCCAGTGTCACCAGAATTTAATGGGGAATAAAGAAGATGTCATATTAGCCTTGACTCCTTACCAAATGAGCTTCTTATAAACAGTTTGTCCAGGAAAAAATCTCCTCATTCAAAGATAACAATAAATATCTCCTGATATACAAAGATATTACAGCAAAAGGAATGAGAGAAAAAAAAAGAAATTAAAAGGAACATGCTAGAAATAAAATGCCACAATATAGAAGAAAACACATTCACTATGATTTCAAGGAATTCACTAAAATAGTTAACTGCCTAAAATATGTAGGAATCTAAGAGTCTAAGGAAGAAATAATGGACAAACAAGATAAAGAAAATGGTTATATAAATTTTTAAAAAATAAACTGAACTCTGTAAAGAAGTAAAAATGAAAAAGCAACACAGCAATGGGAGGTCTCTCTAAAAGCACTAAAACACCATGTGAAAACACAAAAAGTAACAAGGAGCAGATTAAGAGAAGTGAACAACATGAAATGGAAATAAGGACTTTTAAAGGAAAACAGAAAAAAAAAATAAGAGTTCAATAAAAAACATCTAACAAACAAAAGAATCCTTGAAGTGGAAGCATAGAACTTTTATCATTAGTCACAGCATAAATTTAATAGATAATGTCTAAAACAAGAGATTGAAAGATTCAGTTCAAAAAAAAAAAAGAGGGAGGCAAAATAAGAGACTCTTAACTAAAGAGAACAAACTGAGGGTTGCTGGAGGGGAGGTCGGCAGGGGATGGGCTAGATGGGTGATGGGAATTAAGGAGGCACTTGTGATAAGCATTGGGTGTTATATGTAAGTGATGAATGTGACTATGTAAGTGACTAAATTCTGCTCCTGAAACTAATATTACACTATATGTTAAATAAGTAGAGTTTACACAGAAACTTGAAATATTAAAAAAATATATTGGGTTCAAGATGTTAATGTGACAAAAATCACATTAAAAGAACCAACTATACAGAAAAGAATCCAAACCTTCCAAATTACCAGAATGGACAGAGAACCAAAGCAAGAATGCAGAGTTTAAGATGAAAGATATATAAAAGAAGAATCTTTATCAGAAATGTACATAAAACAACATCTTTCTAAACTGCTGTACAGAAAAAGTGCACAAGACTCTGAAGGATGACAGTAAAATGATAAGCAAAAGACATATCTGGAAAAGCCAACAGAAAGGAAACAAGAACCTCCATCTTAATGTCAGATAGGGCTGAATTCTAGGGAAAAAAATATTAAACATAATGAGAACACAATCCAAAATTAATTTCAGATAAATAAATAAATAAATAAAATCTTTAAAAAAATTTTTATGAGAAATTTAGTATGTTTCTATAAATTCATCCACTCCATCTAGATTTTTATACTTATTTGCATAAGACAAATTATTTTCCTAAATTATTTCTGAACATTGTTTTACTGTATATCTTATTTTTTAATATATAGCATCTTTATTCTTTTTGAGATATTTTGTTATTTTAACTTTGGAGTGGACTGTTAAATGAGAAAATGATGTCTGTTTCACATGTATCGCTACGATAAACCCAATTGGGCTACTGTTTTCATGTATTCTTGAATTCAGTTAGTTAATATATTTATGACTACTCAATTTATGTTCATAATTTCCAGTTCTTTTACTGTTCTTGACTGGTTTGGTCATCAAGATTAACATAGTGAACAAATACCACAACCAAGGTTGGGAATAATTTTAGGTATCATCTTTACCCAAAACTTTTGCATAAAGATCAACTATTAATCCACATGATGTTTTCCACCATTTTTGACTGTGTAGGAAATGTTTTGATAAACATTTTAATTTCTTCAGGGGTTTCTGAACCATCTGTATTTGTCAATTTTGACATTTATTTTTTGTAAAACTGTATCCCTTTTGTTTAGGTTTTCATAGTTTTGTATGATTTTGTGTAATATTCATTTGAGATTGTTTTAATCTTTAATAATGCAGTAACTATCTCTCCTGTTTTGTTACATACTCTCAGTGTATCTTTACTCCCTGTTCTTAATCACCACATTCAGAAGCCACTTATGCTTCTGTCAGATATGTTCAATTATGTTTATTCTCTACTTGACTAATTTCTTCCCTTACTTTTTTGTTATTTTCTAGCCCTTATTTTTTTTTATATTCATTAAATTCTTTTTCTAACTTCTTCAGTTATAACTGTTAATCATTCCTTAGGTCTCCCCATGCCCCCCAAAAAACCTTTCAGGATTTCTTCAAAAGGTATTTAAATCTCGATTTTTTCCCCTCTATCTATAGTTTAGCCTTGCCACACAAACTTTAAAATGTAGTTCTTTTAAAAAAAATTTTTTAATTAACACATAATGTATTATTTGTTTCAGGGGTAAAATGTTCCTTATTTAACTGAAATTAAACACAAGGAATTTTCTAAGATCCTTTATGGTTTTCCCTTTAAAGAATATTTATGTAGAAAAAATTCAGAGTTTTCAGATATGAGGGTTTCTTTTGTTAGTCTTTTACTTTTTTTAAAACTTTTTTTAAAAGTTGTGGTAAAATACACATAAAAGTTACCATTTTAAAATATATAGTTCAGATATTAAGTCTTTTCCCAAAGCTGTGCAAAAGTCTTTTACTTCATATTTTTAATTTAATGCTCTTGGTTGGAGAGTAAAATCAACATTATAGCAAACTTTCATATTTTTTGTCTGCTTGGATTAATGTTTTGGGGAGTAGTTATTAATAAAATAGATCAGTGGAGAACCAACATTTAAAAAGCAAATTTTTAAAAAGAACAGAAATATTTATGCGAGGAGAAACAGTTTAAGAAGAAATAGAGAAATACTTTCAGAATTGCACACAAAAATGATTTCTAATCAGGAATCTCATCCTCAGGCAAAGATCAACATAGCATAAGGACAGAATAAAAGCAGTTTTTGACATTCCACCTCTCCACTGTCATACAGGTGGCCTCTACATGTGGAGACAACCATGTGTTGCTCATTCTTGACAGAAAGATCAAGATTTGCTTCAGGGAAGTAAAAGTCTGGTGGCTTCCTGTGACCCATCTACCCCTGCCCAGAGGCTCTGGTGACATATCAGAGGTATCTCTGAATCCCTACCCCCTGGGATTCTTCCTTCTCACCTCATATGAATTATCACGTTCCTCTGGAATCAGGACCAGTGATTTCTGGGGAGAGGTCCGATTAGCTGACATGGTCATGGTAGGTCTCAAACTTTATTCTCTCAGGATTCTAAAGCTTTGTAGACATCTGTAAACTCAAGCAGAGCTGCTGGAGAGAGGCAGGCTGGAGTCTGGAGAAAGATCTAACCCAGGGGCTCCCTAGAGACACCAAAAAAACCTAGAACGACAATGTCCACATGGTCAGACACTAGATATTCATCTCACAAACCTTTCCTGTGAATACCAAGGTGAAGTTCGCTGAGCTAGACACACAGAGCAGAAGCTCTTAAACTTGAGTGTGCTTTCAAAACACTTGGGGGACTTCTTAGAATACAGTTAAAAATCCTCAATCTCACTCTCAGTTTCTGATTTAATAGGCTGAGGGTAGCAAACGTTTTAGTCTAGCCAGACTGCTGTAATAAAATACCACAGATTGGGTAGCTTATAAACAACAGAAATTTATTGCTCACAGTTCTGGAGGCTGGAAAGTTCAAAATCAAGGAGACAGTATGGTCTCCGATTTTAGTCAGGGGTCTCCTCCTGGTTCCTAGCCAATACCTTCTCACTGTGTCTTCACATGGTAAAAGGAGTTCAGGAGCTATGTGGGATGTTTTATAACAGCACTAATCATTTATAAGTGCCCACCCCCATGACCTAATCAGTTCCCAAATGCCTCACCAACTAATACAATTATTTCTGGAGATTAAGATTACAACCTAAAAATTCTGGGAGAACACAAATATTCAGACCATAGCAGGGCCCAAGAATCTGTATTTCTAAGTAGTGCCCAGGTGCTAGTCCAGGGACCACACTTTGACAACCAGTGCTGTGGAGAATATAAAGTTTAATGAAACCTGTGATGTGTATTAGCCACGAGAAATGGAGTAATACTTAAATATTAAGTATTTACTTAAACTTAAGTAAATACTTAAAATTTGAACTGTAGCTCAGCTATCTTTCAGCTCTGAGAATATGAAGAAGTTCCTTCCATTTTAGTTTCAAAAATGAGGATGAAAGTACCTATTTCACAGAGTTCTAAAAATTAAATGAGATGATGCTGATAAAGTATTCAACATCTCCCTGGCACACAAGAAACATCTGATAAATCTCAGCAATTACCATTCTCTATTAGATATTAAAACTTAATATAAAAACAATGTAATCAAACAGAGAAAACAACAGCTCATACAATACTGACATATATGTAACAAAAATGGCATTCAACTGTGTGTGCGCAGGACATTTATTGTATAAGTGGCACTGACATAACTGACCATCCACCTGGAAAAAAACAAACTATATCCCCATCATACATTATACATTAGGCTGAATTCCAGCAGGACTAAACATTTAAGTATATGTATTTTATAAACCCCAAAAGATATTTTTGAAAATTTTAGTAGTATTTGTTTGTATGAACATTGTGGTGGGGTGGCAGAGAGACTTATTACATATGAGAAAACCCAGATGTTATAAAAGAAAAAAATAGATATTCCTGGTTAGATGACATTTCTCAGTTATATATTAGAATACACTTCAAAAGCAAAGATGAATAAATATATGCACAAAATTTCAATATGTAACAATCAGTTATCTCTAAATTTAAAAAAAAAATCTAGCAATCAATGTGGAAAAAAAAAATCCCAGAAAAAAACAACAACAGGATATGAACACAGGATATGAAAATTCACAGGAAAGGAAATTTAAATGGTAATTAACCAAAAAGATGCCAATTTTAATCACAGGAAAGTGCATTAGAGCAATTAGATATAATTTGTCCTAAGAATAGTAAAAACTTTTTTATTTTATTTTTTAAGTAGGCTCCACGTCCAGCGTGGAGCCCAACGGGGGTGGGGGGGGGGGCTTGAGCTCACCACCCCAAGATCAAGACCTGAGCCAAGATCAAGAGTTGGTCGACCAACCGAATGAGCCCCCAACGTGCCCAGTAAACACTTATTTTAAAAAATCCAATGCTGGAAAGCATTTGGGGAAATGACCCATTTTATAAATTATTGGTGGGAGCTTGAATGTTACGGTATCTTTTGAATTACTTAGTCATATCTATTATTAAAAATAAGCAACTCTTCCTAATAGTTTCAAATATACAAAGCAGATACTGACAGAAGGAAGGACAAGTGGACAAATCACCACTCTAGTGAGTTTACCTTTCTCTGTAATTAAGCAGACAAAATAAACAGAATATATATAAAACAATACAATAGAGAACACACATTGTTTTGATGTAATAAATGTGACATTTATGAAAACCGACCAAGGACTAGACGGTAAAGCAATTTTTAAACTTGAGCATTACGCAGAGGCATTATATGAAATAGACAACGCACTTCTAAATAACTCATAGGTGAAAGAAAAAAAAATAAAATTTTAAGAGCCAGTACTTAGATTTGAACAATAAAATGCTACACATCGTAACTTATGTTTAGAAAGCAAGCTCATCATAGACCCCACCAAACCCCATAACTGACTCCACCGCTCACTGACCACTGACTCCCATCACTGACCCCACGACTCCCACATTCATCTCAAAAACCCCCATTACTGACCCAAGAGACTCCCAACACTGCTCTCAACGGCAACGGACGCCACAAACTCTTCACCACTGAGCCCAGAAACCACCATCACTCACTCTACGAAGAATACCCCCATCATCGACCCCACAAAATCCCTAATCACGACCAACCAAAATCACCTCAGAGACCTCTCGGAATTAAAATGCGGAGAAACTCCTAACACCAGCAGCCAAAAAGCTTTCGAGGGCCACTTCCGCTTCCGGCCTAGCCTTTAGCATCTCCTCTCAGGAACTGTTGCTAGTGCTCATGCTCTGAGTTACCTTGGAAGCCGCACATGCCAACAGTTAACATGGCGCAGGTCCCGTAAGAGACGCTGTCGGACCGAGAACATGGTCTCTCCCGATGGTGCTTCTGTGCGCGAGCCGCCATCTTTGAGGCGTGTCCGTTCCGTACAGCGGAGGAATAGGCCTCCCGCGGGTTTTCAGAGAGCGAGGCTAGGATTGCCACATAGAATGCAGGGGTGAGGCCCTGGCCGAGGTGGGCTTCTGGAAGGGGGAAGGTATTGGCAATGGGGTCTGGTACTCTGTGTTATATTTAGAAAAGCTAATTTCCCTCTAAGGAAAGGGAGCTCTGCTGAGAGTCATTATCTACTGGGAGAAACCATCAGGGATGAGGGGAGCCAGGAAGGAAAAATCACCAAGGGAGAAGGACAGACGTCTTATATGTTACGGTTGAATCCTGGGAGGAGTCATCGGCGGATGAGGGGAGAAGTCAAGACAGTACAGTCTACTCTTTGGAGAAACCGCTCAGGGAGAATGTGGAGACGTCAGAATGGGAGCCCCACCCTGGACGAAACCACCCGGCAAGACGGATGTCAGAATGGGCTGTCGGCTGCCGCCTGAAGGGTAGTTTAGTCTTTATGGGAGGAACCACCTGGGGAAATAGGGTACAAGTTGAGGTGGTCCAGATCTCTCCTGAGGTATACCACCAGGGCAAGAAGGCACTTTCTGATGGGCTGGTGGAGGGAAATGGAGCCTTGAATTCCCATCAATCTCCGTTAGTAGGCAACAATTATAAAAATAATAATGGTTTTTAATATGGTCAACGTGTGACCAAAAGCACCTAAGGAAAACTGCTATTTTTGTTTTAATAACGTCCTTGGGATATAAATGAAGCCTAAAGTCCAAGGGGCAGGGTGCTGGGGAGGAGAGAGGGTTGCGCTGTGAAGACATTAATTCCTTTCATCTGGTGAACTCCTAAACATTCTTCAAAACCCCACCAAATATTGCCTCTGCCAGAACTGCCTGACAGTGGTAGGAGGTTCTATGACCTTCTGAAAGTCTATGTCATCCCAGAAGTCGGGAAAGTGTTTTGAGGGAACTAGACCTAGGCTCTGGTGTGGGCCCACTGGGTACCTTCAGGCCAGTTATGTCCCTATCTGGGATTCAGCTTAAAAATAGGGCCAGTTAGAGGGTTGGACTATGCTTACATCAGGTTCTCCTTCTTCTCCCAAAGCCTGGTTGAAGGAATAAAATCTGTGGAAGTCTATTAGTGAACACACATTTTTACCAGAGGTCTAAGAATTACTGTTAATTTTGTTGGTAATGTGATTATGTTAGAAGACTTACCTTTTAGAGATTTATATAGAAATACTAACGAGCAAAACGATAGCTTAAAAAACATCACTGAGGATGGGTAGAGGGATAAAACAAAAATAACGTTGGTAAATGTTGAAAGCAGGTGATGGTACATTAAGTTCGTTATAATGTTTTCTTCAGTATTTGTGTGAAAATTTCACAGTTTAACTTAACTTTTTAAACACAATTTAACTTAACAAGAAAACTTTTTAAAAAAGATTTTATTTACTCATTTGACAGACAGAGGTCATGGGTAGGCAGAGAGAGAGGGGGAAGCAGGCTCCCTGTTGAGCAGAGAGCCCGATGTGGGGCTCCATCCCAGGGCCCTGGGATCCTGACCTGAGCTGAAGGCAGAGGCTTTAACCTACTGAGCCACCCAGGGGCCTCTTAACTTTTTAAACACAATTTAAATTAAAAGGAATGTAAAAATAACTTACAAGGGAATATTATCAAGAAGAAAGCAGGTGGGGGCACCTGGGTGGCTCAGTGGGTTAAAGCCTCTGCCTTCGGCTCGGGTCATGATCCCGGGGTCCTGGGATCGAGCCCCGCATCGGGCTCTCTGCACCGCGGGGAGCCTGCTTTCTCCTCTCTCTCTCTGCCTGCCTCTCTGCCTACTTGGGATCTCTGCCTGTCAGGTAGATAAATAAAATCTTAAAAAAAAAAAAAAAAGAAAAAGAAAAAGAGGGATGCCTGGGTGGCTCAGTTGGTTAAGCAGCTGCCTTCGGCTCAGGTCATGATCCCAGCGTCCTGGAATCGAGTCCCACATCGGGCTCCTTGCTCGGCGGGGAGCCTGCTTCTCCCTCTGCCTCTGCCTGCCACTCTGTCTGCCTGTGCTCTCTCTCTCTCTCTCTCTCTCTGAAAAATAAATAAATTTTAAAAAAAAGAAGAAGAAGAAGAAGAAGAAAGCAGGTGTGTTGATAGTATTAGATTATACAGATTTCAAAGCAAACAATATTAACAGAGATGTTCCATATTTTAATAAGATGCAGCTACCAACAGCATACAACACTAGTAACATTTATCTAACCATAGCTCTGAAATATATAAAGCAAAAAGTGCTAAAATAGGGAAATTTTGAAGAACTAACAATCATAGTAACAAACTAATGTATCTTTCAGAAACAGCTCAAATAGAAGAAAGGTAGGTATAAGTATATATTGGGATAACATAAGTAATTTGCTTGATATATGTCTACATTTTCTTTTATTTTTAACCAGAAAAAGATTATTTTCAAATTTTCAAAAAAAACCCACATTTCTTTCAAATATACATGGAACAGTCATAAAAATTCTCCAAAAAGTAGGACGTAAAAGACATTATAAAGCCCTCAAACTGATATCACATATGCCATACTCTCAGACTACATAAAAATGAAAATAGGGGGTGCGCCTGGGTGGATCAGTGGGTTAAGCCTCTGCCTTCGGCTGAGGTCATGATCTCAGGGTCTCGGGATGGAGTCCCACATCGGGCTCTCTGCTGAGCAGGGAGCCTGCTTCCCCCTCACCCTGTGCTGCTCCCCCCCTTCCCTCTGCTGCTCCCCCTGCCTGTGCTCTCTCTCCTTCTATCACTCTCTGTCAAATAAATAAATTCTTAAAAAAGAAAAAAAATGAAAATAGGAACCAACAACAGACAATAAAATATATAAAATGTTCCTAATACATGTACATTAAAATACACACATCTGGGGCACCTGGGTGGCTCAGTGGGTTAAGCCTCTGCCTTCGGCCCAGGTCATGATCTCAGGGTCCTGGGATCGAGCCCCGAATCGGGCTCCCTGCTCAGTGGGGAGCCTGCCCCCCGCCTGCCTGCCTCTCTGCCTACTTGTGATCTCTCTCTCTCTAATAAATGAATAAAATTTTTAAAAATAAAAAATAAAATACATACATCTGAATAATCCTGGGCTTAAAGACAACATAATACCAGCTATTGCAAACTATTTAATGAAGAGGAAAATGATAGATAGTACTTCCATATGAAAACTCTGAGAGATGGGCCACAGTGTGATACCCAGAAGAAAATCTCACCTAATTTTAGAGTGAAGAGTGAAAACAAATTAAGTTTTAACTTAATCACATTCTAACAAAGTCCTATTAAATACTCCCAATAAAACTGGAAAAGAGGAATTGATATAAACAAATGTTAATAAAATAAGTAGGAACAAAATCCTAGTAGAGATAATTAATAAATCCATGAGATGTTTCTCTGTAAAAGAGTGCAGTCATTTTTTTTAAGACTTTATTTTAGGGGCTCCTGGGTGGCTCAGTCATTAGGCATCTACCTTCGGCTCAGGTCATGAACCCAGGGTCCTGGGATTGAGCCCAGGACCTCCTGCTAGGCAGGAGGCCTACTTCTCCCTCTTCCACTCCCCCTGCTTGTGTTCCCTCTCTCACCATATCTCTCTCTGTCAAGTAAATAATCCTTCTCCCACTCCCCCTGCTTGTGTTCCCTCTTCCCACTGCTTGTGTTCCCTCTCTCACTGTATCTCTCTCTGTCAAATAGGGGACAGAGAGAGATACAGTGAGAGAGGGAACACAAGCAGGGGGAGTGAGAGAGGGAAATGCAGGCTACCTGCCAAGCAGGGTTTGATCCCAGGGATCAAAGGCAGACACTTAACGACTGAGCTATACAGGCGCCCCAAAAGTGTAGCCACTTTTTAAGAAGATTTAAAAAAATAGAGAAGATACACACAAACAATATTAGAAAATGGGACAAAATAAAAATTAGAAACTCAAGAGGTTTCTATGGTTATTTTGAGTAATGTGTTTGAAAGCCTTAATGAAATGAATAATGTGTTTGAAAGCCTTTCTAAGAAGAGCTAAAGGAAGAAATTGCCACACGAAGGAAAGCTGGATAGGCCAAAAACCACAAAAGAAATGGAATTGGCACCACATGCAAAAACCAACCCTAGAAAGATTGATTCATATGTCAAAACATAACTTTAATAAAACTGTTAGTAAAAAATATATCAGCAAATATTTTTTAGACTTCATGGTAAAAGATTTCTTAAACATAACACAAAAGAAATATAAAAGAGTGGTAAATTTGACTCTATTAAAATTAGCACTTTTGTTCATCAAATGACAGTAAAAAAAAAAAAGAAAAGATAAGTTATAAACTGGAACAGATAAACAAAACATGAGCCTACAGGAGACTGGTAGCAGGAACAACTCTAAATCATTAGGTAAAGCATAACAAACCCAATACATATATGACAAGAGATACAAAGAGGCATTTAATACAAGAGGAAACTCATGGAGACAATAACATGAATATTTTAAAATATGAGTATTATATGAATAACATGAAAGTTTAGGGAGAGAGGGTCCAGGAAGAAGGAACGGCAGATGCAAAGACTTCTAGGGATACCAGAGAATCCAGTGTAGTGGGAGTAGAGTGAGCCAAGATAAAAGTGATAAGGAGATGAGGTCAAAGAGGTGATCAGGGGGCCAGGTTGCAGACCTTGGAGATCATTCTAAAGACATCAGCTTTTACCGTGAGTAAGAGTCATGGAAGGGTTTTGAGAAGAGGAGTGACATCACCTGATTTGTTTTTTAACAGGACCCACCCCTTTTGCTTCTTTTTGAGAACTGGTGGGAGGAAGGCAAAGGAAAAAGCAAGAAGATCATTTGGGAAGATTCTGCAATAGCCCACTTTGCCTACGGCTGCCTCTACCTCCATTGTGCACAGGTACCACAGCTTGTACTCTCTGACAGAGTTATGGTACGTAGCAATCAGGACCATGGCCTCTAGTGCATCTCTTTGACACTCATCAGAATCAATTCCATGTATGTCTTATTCTCCACATCCCTCTTCTCTGAGTCAAGGGTACCTTACTTTGAGGGGAGTTTCTAGTTAGGAACCTTGGGCTCCGTAATGTAGCAAACCCCTGGATATACGGTGGACGGAATAGGCCAGGAAGCCAGAAAGCATGGGAAATACCCACTACAGTCCATCCCTTGTTGCCCAGCATCAGCATGTACTCTCCTTCCCAACATAAAACAAACAAGCAAGCAAATAAACAAAAATGCTCCCTCATATAATGCAACTATAACCTGTACAAGTCAAAATATGCAGTGTCCACAAGAATGAATCCAAGGTAACATTAGCGAATGCATCCAACGTCACATTTAGAATTTCTAGGTTATGTTCATTCATTTTCTGGTTCTGTCACAATCCCATCTTGATGTCCTGTATCTTGTGGAATAATTGGTAGAGATATCTATGAATAGTATGCCCCTTAGAAAATAACAGAGGGATGGGTGACAGGGAATAAAAAATGTTCTCATAGATTATGAATAAATAAGACAAAGTAAGAAAGAAAATATAGGTAGCCAGCAACCTTTTAAAAACTCCTTCTGGGGCACCTGGGTGACTCAGTCTCTTGGGCAACTGCTTCTTGGTTTCAGCTCAGGTTGTGTTCTCAGGGTCCTGGGATCGAGCCCTCAGCTTGGGCTCCTCATTCAGCTGAGAGTCTACTTGAGATTTTTTTCTCCCTCTCCCTCTGCCTCTGCCCACCCCCTCAAATAAATTAGTGAAATCTTCTAAATAAACTAAACTTCACCTGGAAAATCTGTTACCTGCCTTGTGAGTAGCAGGAACCTTATTTCCTTGTACAAATCAGAATTTATCATTAAATACAAAAACCCTCTTTATATCACGTTATTCAGTGATTTGAGGAATACCAAAATGGCTATGTGGTACTGGCAATTTCTAATTCAATGGAATGAATCTGATGGAATAGTTTCTCCATCAACATTAAGACCTCCAAACCAGCAACACCCAGAGATGGTAATTTTTTAAATAAGAGGGAACAAATATTTTGGTAGTAAGATCATTAGGTGTTATACTAATATGTGCTATCCCAGTCTCCATTTTGGGTACCCAGACCCTAAAAAACTACCATATATTGGTTCTGATGAGACCATGTACTAGATGTGAGGACAATACCAAACTTTATAAAGTATGGTCTTATAGATGGCACTCTCATTTAGTTTTTAAGTTTTAGAATACTGTAGGATTCTAAAATGTCTGAACTTTGTGGGTGATGAGGTATAGAATAAAACCAGCTAATCTCAAGAGCATCAAGCCATTGCTTTACTTTTTTCACTATAAAAGAAGTCCTTTGGTCCAAAGCAATGTTATGTGGGAAGTGTGATTATGAATAAGGAGTTCCTAATATCCATAGCTGGTATTGTTGCCATAAGCATGTCAGGTAAATTTAATCCCCATGGAGTATCTCTCCCAATAAAGAAAAAAAAAGTATTATCCGCAAATAAGTGAAACCATATGATAATTGACTCTCTCTGCTTGACTTATTTCACTCAGCATAATCTCTTCCAGTCCTGTCCATGTTGCTACAAAAGTTGGGTATTCATCCTTTCTGATGGAGGCATAATACTCCATAGTGTAGAGAGAGTCAATTATCATATGGTTTCCCTTATTTGCAGAGCATAACAAATAACACTGAGGACATGGGGAGATGGAGAGGAGAAGGGAGTGGAGGGAAATTGGAGGGGGAGATGAACCATGAGAGACTATGGACTCTGAAAAACAACCTGAGGATTTTGAAGGGGCGGGGGTGGGAGGTTGGGGGAGCCTGGTGGTGGGTATTGTGGAGGGCACGCATTGCATGGAGCACTGGGTGTGGTGCAAAAACTATGAATTCTGTTACGCTGAAAAGAAATGAAATTTTAAAAAATTTATAAAATATTTAAAAAAAAGTATTACCTCTCTCATAATGGAAGAAATCTAGCTAACTGGTCAACCTGGTGATGGCACAATCCTGTTGCTCATGGTTGGACACTGTGGCAAATTGCTTGGGTACTAACAATTGTGAAGCAATCCCTAGTGAGGGTAGATCCACATTGTTTGTTTGTTTGTTTGTTAAGATTTTATTTATTTATTTGACAGAGAGAGGAGAGATCACAAGTAGGCAGAGCAGCAGGCAAAGAGAGAGGGGGGAAGCAGGCTCCCTGCTGAGCAGAGAGCCCGATGCGGGGCTCCATCCTAGGACCCTGAGATCATGACCTGAGCCAAAGACAGAGGCTTTAACCCACTGAGCCACCCAGGTGCCCCAGATCCACATTGTTAATACTGTGAATAACTATATAGTTCATGAGCCAGTGAACAAGCATTGGGTGGCTAGGTGAAGCTAATATCCATAGAGCTTGTCATCTTGACCTCTTAATCTCAAAGTACTTCTAGAGGGGTAAGACAAAGAGAGTAGGTACAAATATTCTCACTCTCTGGATACATTTCAAGGGGTCTTCTACATACTTCTTTCCAGGCCAACTTGCTACCAATACTCCTAGTGTACCATTTTCAAATCATTGTCCCTCAGTGCTAACCACTGAATAAGAATCGGTGTAGATACCTTGTATTATCTTTCTTAACATAGAGCATGCATGAGATTTAGATCTTAAAGTTCTGGCCACTGGGTGAATTTTCCTTCCCGATCAGTCTATAAAGCCCCCTATGAGAGGTTATAAAGCTCCAGTAGTGTATTTCCAGTCGTCACCAGCATTCTGTGCAGCTATTTAGAAATCAGGCAACTCTTTTTTTGCAACTGGTCATACCGAACTCTTCATGAATCTGAAGTTCTGAGGGTTGCAGAAGTGCTAATGAGAGTAATACACACTGGGGATATGAGACATTTAGGACTTTCTTGGGCCTGTCCTATTTATAGCCCTCCATTCGATGATGAAATGTTGATCCTGCCTGACTTAATAACCTGGTAGACCAGGTAATATTCTACTTATAATGGGGACCCAGGTTGTAGTTGTTTGTGTAACCATAATCAGGTGTGTAGTTTCTACCAGGGATCCATAGCAAGGGAAGAGCTAGTTCATAAAAAGGATGGTGATTTCGAGGCACCTGGGTGGCTCAGTGGGTTGAGCCTCTGCCTTCGGTGCAGGTCATGGTCTCAGGGTCCTGGGATCGAGCCCCACGTTGGGCTCCCTGCTCAGTGGAGAGCCTGCTTCCTCCTTTCTCTCTCTCCACCTGCCTCTCTGCCTATGTGATCTCTGTCTGTCAAATAAATAAATGAAGTCTTTAAAAAAAAAAAAAAAGGCTGGTGATTTCTTATCAAAGTGAGTGTATCTACTCCAAAATCCTAGGGCCCTCTGCCATAGTTTATCCTACCAGGCCTTCCACAAACTCCTTACAGCATTCTGACTGGCCACAGACACTCTCAGTACTGTTGGATCCTTGGTTAAGAATCAAATGGTCAAAGGGCTTCACTCAGACCATACAGCCTTCTAAAGCACAGACTAAATAGACCCAAGACCAAAGTATGATGCATGCTCGTCTCCAGAATCCAAAGAGAACAAGCATTGCCCCTCTGTCTTAACTGAAATACGGTGTAAAGTTCAGCAACTTGTCTTTCACCTTAGGAGGAGAGATACCCTGACATCTCGCAGATCACTGAATCCCGGAAAGTCCATGAATACAAGTCCCCATGTAATTGGGGGCTTTATTTCCTACCCTTTTGCATGCATTTAACTTACCAATGCTTTTATTGCTAAATAAATAAATGCGAAATAAGAGAGCCCCACATCAGGCTCTCTGCTCAGCAGGGAGCCTGCTTCCCCCCTCTCTCTCTGCCTGCTGCTCTGCCTACTTGTGATCTCTCCCTCTCTCTGTCAAATAAATAAATAAAATCTTAAAAAACGAACAAACAATGTGGATCTACATTACATTTAATAAATAAATAAATAAATGCTAAAATGCTTTTATTTCCTACTCTCTGGGTGTTATTGGCACACTTTAAACTGGGAAAAACCTTTACTGCCAGATCTAGATTTTTTTTTAAAGATTTTACTTATTTATTTGACAGACAGAGATCACAAGTAGGCAGAGAGGCAGGCAGAGAGAAAGGAGAGAGAAAGAGCCTGACCTGGGGCTCAATCCCAGGACCCTGGGATCATGACCTGAGCCGAAGACAGAGGCTTTAATCCACTGAGCCACCCAGGCATCCCCAGATCTAGATTTTGACTGCTCTCCAGGTCAATTTGGATTAAGTGGTCTGTTCAGTGCTAATGATCCCTATGGGTCAAATCTATGACTGAGAGTAGGATGCAAAATATATATATAAAATAGTTTTTAAGTGGGCTCCATGGTGGGGCTTGAACTAATGAACCTGAGATCAAGACCTGAACTGATATCAAGAGATCGATGCTCAACCCATTTCTGGGTACACAGTGTGAAGCTGGTACCACAGAGACCTGCCACACTTGAATGCTGAAAGCCTCTCCATCCGTCTCACAAGGGTCAATTCTGCATGGCATGACATGCCCCAGTGGGGGATGAAAGGGATACTGTGTGGAAGTACAGGGTGGGATGTTGCCTAAAAAAGAGGGGGTTTAAAAAAAGCCACAATTACTGCCTGGGGATTTGGAGACATGGTATAAGAGTAATTTCACACTAGGGATGGCAGAGCAGAATGGTGGAGCCTGGGACACAGATGACATCATGGTCATATAGAAGAAAAGGCACCATGATTTGATGAAGTATTCTTAATTGATGACTGACCAAGATAAAGACATTCTTTTTTTTTTTTTAAGATTTATGTATTTATTTATTTGAAAGAACATAAGTGGGAGGGCCAGAGGGAGAGAGAATCCCAAGCAGACCCAACACCAAGCATGGAGTCCCATGCAAGGCTCGATCTCATGACCCCAAGATTATGACCTGAGCTGAAACCAAGAGTTAGACACTTAACTGACTGTGCCACCCAGGCACAGGCCCTTGAGAAGGGCATTCTGAGGAGGTGAGAGCAAAATCCTGACTTTGAAGGATCAAGTTATGAAGTTATGAAGATACTGTGGGTGAGGAATATACTAGGGAAAGGACAAGTGTGAAGGAACAAGAAACCACAAATGCAAGAATAAGAAACAAGAGAAACCAGGAAGAATTCATGCAAGAAACAATAAGCATAGAAATTTACAAGACATTTTGTTAAGTTTAACTGTAGACTAAAAAATAATGTGTTTATTTTTTTAAAGATTTTATTTATTTATTTGACAGAGAGAGAGATCACAAGTAGGTAGAGAGGCAGGCAGAGAGAAAGGGGAAAGCAGGCCTCCCGCTGAGCAGAGAGCCCGATGCGGGGCTCGATCTCAGGACCCTGGGATCATGACCTGAGCGAAGGCAGAGGCTTTAACCCACTGAGCCACCCAGGTGCCCCCAAAATAATGTGTTTAATGCATGACTTTTTTACAAGGTAGAACTAACATTCTTTATCTGTGCTGTCCAATATAGTAGCCACTAGCAATATGTGGCTATTGTAATTGCACACCTAGACATGGCTAGTCTAAACTGCAATGTCCTGTTAGTACAAAAGGCATAGAACTTAATATAATATCTTCCTAATAATTTTGTATTAATTACATGTTGAAATGATAATATCTTGGACATGTTGCATTAAAATATATTATTAAAACTTATTGCACCTGTTTCTTTTAACTTTTTAAATATCTCCACACACAAAAAAAATTTAAAGTCACCTGTGGCTCACATTATATTTTCAGTGGAGCACTGTTTAGACACTGATAGTTTGGAGAGGGTGTTCAGGAGGTAGTTAAAGCACACTCAAGCCCTTGACTTCTTTTTGGGAGGAGGATAAAGATACTGAATATCATTAAGTATTGTTAGAAATTTTTGCAGGTCAGAAATATAATAGTAATCATTAAAATTCAGTGAGGCAATACTACTTCCTATGGGGTGTTTTGGAAAATTATGGAGTGATTGATTGATTGATTGATTGATTTTAAAGAGAGACCATGCAAGTGAGGAGGAAAGGGAGAAGGAGACAATCTCAAGCAGACTCTACCCTGAGTGCAGAGTCCAAAGTGGGGCTCACTCCCGCTCCATGCTCTCCATGGAGTCTGCTTCTTTCTCTTCCCCTGACCCTCCCCCACTCACCTATCTTTCCCTCTCTCTTGCTATCAAATAAATAAAATCTTTAAAAAAATAGGCACGCTAAATAAATTTTTAAAAAATTAAAAAAAAAAATAGGGGCGCTTGGGTGGCCAGTCGGTTAGGTGTCTGCCTTTGGCTCAGGTTATGATCCTAGAGTCCTGGGATCGAGTCCTGCACCAGGCTCCCTGCTCAGCGGGGAGCCTGCTTCTCCCTCTCCCTCTGTCTACTGCTCCCCCTGGTTGTGTTCTCTCTCTCTCTCTCTCTCTCTGTCAAATAAATAAATAAATAAATCTTAAAAATAAATAAAATATTACAAATGGTGAAGGATTATACTACTTGTATACTTAATTTTAGGAAATCGAGAGTTGTAATAAAATATTTGTTGTGAAAGGGAGACTTTGTGTCTAATATGATTGAGTATCTGTACTTGAAATAATCAGTAGCTTCTAAAGGAGTATATTTTTAGGGACTCCTGGGTGGCTCAGTTGGTTGAGCATCTTGCCTTCAGCTCCAGTCATGATCCCAGTGTCCTGAGATTGAGTCCCAAGTTAGGCTCCTTGCTCGGCAGGGAGCCCACTTTCCCTCTGCCTGCTGCTTCCCCTGCTTGTACTCTCTCTCTCTCTCTGACAAATAAATAAATAAAATGTATTTTTTAAGATTTGGGGAGACATCATTCAAACCACTACATACTCTTTGTCCCATTTAAGTATCAGAGTTTTAGTGACCTCTTATATAAGTTGGTAAGCATTCTATTTTTTTCCCCCAGGCTCTGGAAGAATTTATATTATATAAATTATCTATTACTTGAAGGATTGGCATGCTGTGTTTTGTTTTTTTTTAAGATTTATTCATTCGTTTGAGAGAGACAGAGCACACACAAATGGGGGGCAGGGCAGAGGGGGGAGGTAAAGGGACAAGCCAACTCCACACTGAGTAGGAGCCTGACTCAAGGTTAAGGGGGGCTTAACCCCAGGACCTTGAGATCACACCCTGAGCTGTGGTCACCGGACCAACTGTACCACCCAGGCACCCCAGCATGCCGTGTTCTTAAAAACACCTGGTCTTTGGGGAACTTTGAAGGTGTTATATCTTTAAATATTTTAACATTTTTTCTTGTTGGTTATGTTTTATTCAGGTTTTCTATTTCTTCCTGAATAAAATTAGGTTATTTTCTTTAATTTCATGTAGATCAGTAACTGCCAACTGGGGGCAGTTTTACACTCTCCTCTACCCCAGACATTTAAATGTCTGGAAACATTCTTATTCCTCAAAATTAGTGGGAAGGGGATAATACTGACAATCTAGTGAGCAGAGGACAGGGATGTGACTACAAATACCCTACACTACCCAGAAGAGCCCCTCACAACAGTTCTCTGATCCAAAATGTCCACAGTATGAAAATCCTTCTCTGGATGTTCAAACTTACTGGCATATAGTAGTAGAATGTTTAAGAAGAATCTCTGTCTATATTGTTATATAAAATACCTCATTCATAATGTCTTTAGTTTTTAATTTTTTTTCTGGACCACACCCATATTCTGACCTCTAGAAAGAATACTTCTGGATTATGGACTAAATCTAAAATAGAGTTGACTTGGGGCGCCTGGGTGGCTCAGTGGGTTAAAGCCTCTGCCTTGGGCTCAGGTCGTGATCCCAGGGTCCTGGCATCGAGCCCCGCATCGGGCTCTCTGCTTAGCGGGGAGCCTGCTTTCCCCTCTCTCTGCCTGCCGCATCGGGCTCTCTGCTTAGCGGGGAGCCTGCTTTCCCCTCTCTCTGCCTGCCTCTCTGCCCACTTGTGATCTCTGCCTGTCAAATAAATAAATAAAATCTTTAAAAAATAAAAATAAAAATAGAGTTGACTTAATCTCTACATTTATTAATTCTTATCCTCTCATTTTGGAAGTTATTTTATTTGCTTTCTACCTTCCTGTGTTTTACATGTGGTTTATTTTTCTGTTTATTAAATTATATGCATGTATCAAAGGATATACATTTTCCTATCAGTATAGCTTTGGGTCACATTACACAGCATTTGGTATGTAGTACTCTCATATCATTCATTACTAAAGATTTGTATTTTGTACTTTGAGTTTCTTCCTTAAATTACCAAGCTGATAGTGTATTTTCTTGTAGCTCAACTTTTTTACTTGATTTATCATTCTATTGCTTTTCTGTCAAAGTGGGGTGTTTTTTTTCTTTTGGTGTTCAATATGGGATTACTTCCCCATATTTTTCATATATTTTTTTAAATTTATTTATTTGTCAGAGAGAGACGGAGAGAGAGCGAGCGAGCACAGGCAGACAGAGTGGCAGGCAGAGGCAGAGGGAGAAGCAGGCTCCCTGCTGAGCAAGGAGCCCGATGTGGGACTCGATCCCAGGATGCTGGGATCATGACCTGAGCTGAAGGCAGCCGCTCAACCAACTGAGGCACCCAGGTGTCCCCCCCATATTTTTCATATTAAAGAATGTTTTTATAATCTCCTAATTTTTTAAAATATTTTATTTATTTATTTGACAGAGAGAGATCACAAGTAGGCAGAGAGGCAGACAGAGAAAGAGGGAGGAAGCAGGCTCGCTGCGGACAGAGAGCCCGATGCGGGGTTCGATCCCAGGACCCTGAGACCATGACCTGAGCTAAAGGCAGAGACTTTAACCCACTGAGCCACCCAGGCGCCCCATCTCCTAATTTGTTAAATAAAATCTTCATAATGGCTTCCTACATTTGTTACATTCGTTATAAAGACTGTCTTTATTATAAATCCACTAAGTAGAATAAAGTATAAACTAAGTTTTTCCACATTATTCACATGAGTATAATTTCATGCTAACATAAATCATTGACATGATAGTTATTATATTTTACATTCATGTGGCCTTTCTTCTGCATGAATTCTCTGATGCAAATTATAAAATACATGCATAGAGTTCTCGTCTAGTAATTATCTGATGTCCCATAAGAGATTCCTTAGAAGCAAAGGATTGCCTACATTCATTACAATACTAAAGATTTTCTTTCTCTAGTATGAATTTTCTCCTGTCGAGTAAGACATGAACCAGGGATAAAGGCCTTCCCACACTCCTCACATTCATAGGGTTTCTCACCAGTGTGAATTACCTGATGATGAGTAAGTTGTGCTCCTTGACCAAAAGATTTGCCACATTCCTTACAATCACAAAGTTTTTCACCTGTATGAATTCGTTGATAGTGTGAAAGTTCTCTGTTATGACTAAAGGACTGTCTACATTCCTTACATTCAAAGAGGTTTGCTCTGGAATGAATTTTTTGATGTCCAGTAAGATGTGAATGATAATGGAAGGCTTTATTACAATTGTTACATTCATAGGGTCTTTCTCCAGTGTGAATTCTCTGATGTCGAATAAGGATTGAGTGGTGATGGAAGGCTTTCCCACGTTCCCCACATTCATAGGGTCTTTCTCCACTGTAGACTCTTTGATGTCCCTTAAGAATTGAGCTGCTGCTAAAAGCCTTCCCACAGTCTTTATATTCATAGTGGTTTTTCTTTAGTATGTGTTTTTTCATGTCAAAGGAGGGAGGAGTGGTAACTGAAAGCTTTTCTACATTCTTTGCATTCCTAGGGTTTCTCTCCTTTATGAATTCTCTGGTGCAGAGTGAGGTGTGAGCCAGGATTAAAAGCCTTTCCACATTCCTTACATTCATCAGGTCTTTCTCCAGTATGAATTCTGTGATGTCGATTGAGATTTGAGGGGTGGTGGAGAGCTTTCCAACACTCTTTACAGTCATAGAGTTTTTCCTCCATTATGAATTCTCTGATATCTATAAGATTTGAGAGACTGATAAGAGCCTTTCCACGATCCTTACATTCATAGCATTTTTCTTCGGTATGATTTCTCCCATGGTGAATTAGCAGTGAGTGGTAATGTAAGGACCTATTTAGCCAGAGCTCTTCCATCTGGTTAAACAATAATCTTGTTGTTTAACCCTTAAACTGTCCCTGGCCCCCTTACCCCTGGGGACTTACTTAAAAACAAATCCTGGAAACCAGTCCCAGCTAACAAAGCCCAAATATAAGGGTGGGTCAGGCCAGGTGGGGAGATCCGATCAGTGGGAGGGTGCATACTGTCTCCCTAGTTACCAAGGAGTATGGGCCCCGCCCTTTGGGAGCCTTTTGGGCGCCAATTCTGACCAAGGTGATAGGCTAATTCAAATATTTATGAGGATAAATTGTAATTCAATTGGTCACTTATGTGTGACCTAACATGACTGTGCAGCTTTCTCTGTGTGTTACAATTTCATTGGCCACCTGTGCGTGGCCAGGCCCAACCACATGGCCTTTTCCTTTAAAAGCTAGTCTGTGAAGCAAAGAGAGGTCGCCCTCTCTGTAAGAGGCGTGGCCCCGAACGTTCAGTTTGATTCTTGATGCTTGGCGTGAAATAAATCTTTGCTTGACCTTCGCTTTGTATCAGTCTCGCTCCTTTAATCACGGACCTATTATTGGGGGACCTTACAGTAATTAAAGATTTTCCCACATTCTCTGAATTCATAGGGTTTTTGCCTAGTATGATATATCTGATGTAGGCTATAGGATATTTGTTGACTGAGACTTTGCATATTTTCATAGGTGACTGTCACAGCTTTAAGATATTCTTCTTGATTTCTCTGTTCTATATGAAAATGGTGAGTATACTTCCAATCGTCTTGAAAAATGGAATATCCAAAGTCATGGCTTGTAAGTCTTTCTATTATCTTCCTTTGAGATAACTTTATTTCATAATTGTCATCCTTTGATGATAAGTCCTTTGTTGTTGCACATTGGGACTTCATATCTGACAAGTAAGAAAGAGAGAAAGAGAGCATGCATTTTTTTTCCCAGTTCCTGGAAAAACAAAATTTCTGAAATAGGAATATTAACATAATACCTATAAGAAATTGAGGGCTCAGGGGCACATGGGGCTCAGTGGGTTAAAGCCTCTGCCTTCAGCTCAGGTCATGATCCCAGGGTCCTGGGATTGAGCCTGCATCGGGCTCTCTGCTCAGCGGAGAGCCTGCTTCCCCCTCTCTCTCTCTTCCTGCCTCTCCACCTACTTGTGATCTCTGTCTGCAAATAAATAAATAAAATCTTTTTTTTAAAAGATTTTATTTATTTATTTGACAGAGAGAGAGCTCACAAGTGGGCAGAGAGGCAGGCAGAGAGAGGAGGAAGCAGGGAGCCTGATGCGGAGCTCGATCCCAGGACCCTGGGATCATGACCTGAGCTGAAGGCAGATGCTTTAGCCCACTGAGCCACCCAGGTGCCCCAATAAATAAAATCTTTAAAAAAAAAAAAGAAATTGAGGGCTTGGAAAGATCTCAAATATAACCATGGAAGGTGAACATGGACAGAGAAGGTGATCAAAGAAGCAGGTTAACTAAGTGTTTCTAAAATGTTGCTTCAGATCAGAATTACTGGGAAGTTTGTTAAAAATACAAATGGTACAGTATCACTTCAAGGCAACTGAATCAAAATCTACAGGAACAGGCCTTGACTTTAAGAAAAATCTCTAATGGGTGCTTGGATGGCTTAGTCATTAAGCGTCTGCCTTTGGCTCAGGTCATGCTCCTAGGGTCCCAGAACCAAGTCCCACATCAGGCTCCCTGCTCTGCAAGGAGTCTGCTTTTCCCTCTCTTTCTGCCCTGCCCCCCTACTCATGCTCTCTCTCTCGTGCTCTCTTGCTTGCTCACTCTCTCAAATAAATAAGATATTTTTTAAAAAGAAAAAAAAAGGAAAATCTCTAGTGATCCTGATGTAGTCTGAAATTGGAAAATCACTAAGGTTTTCCTTTGCATTTAGTATAACATTTGAAAAACGTTATTTTAACATTAATTCTAAGGTGATGTCATGATCTGGCCTTAGCTAATATATCACTGAACCATGCTCTTCCCCGTTCACTATGCTCTGTTCCCAAAGCAGATTAAAAAAACTTTTCTACATTAGCGTGATTTCCATTAATGTTCTGGCAGGTACTGTCTTTGTATGGCTGGCCCCTTCTCATCCATCTGCTCTCGGTATAAATATAATTACAAATAACACTAAAAATCCCCCCTCTCAAACAGCATCAAACAACACCAAATCTTATTCCAGTGCCAGGATGACTAATCATAATCTTCATAAATTTTTCCCTCATTTATTTTTCTCATTTTCTACACTAGACTATAAGATTCCTACTGGGAAGGCACCATGTCTGTTTCACTATTATTTATTTAATAATATTTCACTATTATTTAATCAGCTTTTAGCCTTAGCACACAATCTACCATATAACAGGTGTTCAGTAAGTAACTATTGAATGGTGAGGGTTAAAGAAAAGGAATTAGAATGAGCATGTTGGAAAATAACAGGCAGTTAATAGGGAAAACAATTAAGTTCCATAATTATTTTAAAGAATCTTTATGATTTTTGTGGCAAAATTATATAACTAAAGTTTCATGTTATTATAAACATATAGATTTACTGATGTGGGGAAGCTAGAGGGTACCCTCCAATGGGACAAAGGGTGTTTCGGTGGCTAGTGATTCAGAAATTCTGTAATAAAAAGAATGTTGGGTGTTGGTTTATGGGACAAGACAATGTCAATTCAAAGTGGAAAATATCCTAGGGGAAGTTCGAAGGGGCTCAATGAGTCTACTATGAGCAGATGACAAGGAGGTAGTTTTTGTGTCTAGAGTATAGACTGTGTAAAATACCATTTATTTGCTTGGCATGTGATGATGTTCACCAAGGATAAGAAACAAGTAGACTCACCAATGGCAATAGCCACTGACAGTTTTTTTTTTAATATTTTATTTATTGATTGATAGACAGAGATCACAAGTAGGCAGAGAGGCAGGCAGAGAGAGAGAGGAGGAAGCAGGCTTTCTGCAGAGCAGAGAGCCCGATGCAGGGCTCGATCCCAGGACTCTGGGATCATGATCTGAGCCGAAGGCAGAGGCTTTAACCCACTGAGCCACCCAGGCGCCCCGCCACTGACAGTTTGAAGGGAAAGCAACCTTCAGATAGCATGACAGAATAAAATGCAAAGTGGTGTAAAAGGAAGATCCAAGAAACTGTATCAAAGAGACTGGATTTCAAGTCTCAGCTCTGCTAATTACAAGGAATGTGTCACTGAAAGAGTTACTTATAATCTCTAAGTCCCACTTCCATATCCATATCCATATCCATATCCATATCCATATCCATATCCCACTTCCATAAAATGATGGTAACACCTAACATAGGTTAACTGCTAAAATGAAGAGTTATTTAGGAGGAGATTGGGAAAATAATGGAAACTGTTTGAAGCTCGGTGAAGGGCACATTACTATATTATTCTTTTTACTTTTGCAAATATTTGAAAATTTCTATAATCAAAAGAAAAGAAGAGAATAATTTGGGTAAAGTCCCTGAAAAAAACTAAGTGGTATTTTAATAAATAAATATATTAATAAATAAAGAAAAAAAAATTTTTCACAAAAGTGATGAAAGTGGATAAGGCAAACTATTTTGAGGACATTAAAGTAGTGCCAGGCTGAGAAACATAAGCCAAAAGGTAAACATTATTCTAGCATCAACTTCTTCAACATTCAGAAAATTTTAAATAGGTCTTTAATTTTTTTTTCTCTTCTCTTGATGTCCACAGCTGATACTCAATCCCAAGCATAAATGATTTCTCATATAGGGAGAAAATATTTCAAGCCATATACTTGATAAGGGTTTAATATCCAAAAGATATAAGGAACTCATACAGCTCAGGGTATTAAGGAGGGCATGTATTGCATGGAGCACTGGGTGTTGTACATAAACAATGAATCTTGAACACTGCATCAAAAATTAATGATGTATTTTATGGTGACTAACATAACACAATAAAAAAAAAAAAGATACGGGAGGACCTGAATAGACATTTTTCCAAAGAAGACATATAAATGGCCATGTCAATGAAAATGTACTCAACATCACTCATCATTAGGGACATGCAAATCAAAACCACAATGAGATATCACCTCATACCTGACAGAATGGCTATTATCAAAATGACAGGCGATAACAAATGCTGGCCTGGGGCGCCTGGGTGGCTCAGTGGGTTAAGCCGCTGCCTTCGGCTCAGGTCATGATCTCAGGGTCCTGGGATCGAGTCCCGCATCGGGCTCTCTATCAGCAGGGAGCCTGCTTCCCTCTCTCTCTGCCTGCCTCTCTGTCTACTGTGATCTCTCTCTGTCAAATAAATAAATAAATTCTTTTAAAAAAAACAAAAACAAATGCTGGCCAGCATGCAGAGAAAAGGGAACCTGTTGGGGTCAGGCGAGAGAGGGGAGAACCATTTAAAATGACGGACACCTAAGATGGCCGCGGTTCCCGCCATCACCCTCCTGCGACAACGGCCGCATCAGACCTGGGAAGCAAACTCAAAGGGGAGACCAAAACCTTTCTCCTCCCACCGACGAACCAATGAGGAACCCCGCAGCTGAATTCGGCCCTTATTAGGAAAAACTCGACAAGGCCTCAGTACCTCCTCTCCGGACTTCACCAGCGGAACCCCATATAAGCCCCTACCTCTTTGCCCCACGTGCGACTTCCCGACTCTCTTTCCCCCAGAGTCGGGGAACCTCGCCCGAGGGTGCTTGCAATAAAGCCGGTCCTCGAATGCTCGCTTGCCTTGGTGCCTTTATTCCATTCAATCGGTCTGTGATCAAACCTAACAGAACCCTTGTACAATGTTGGTGGGAATATAAATTATTATAGCCACTATGGAAAAACAGTATTGGAATTCCTCAAATAATTAAAAATTGAACTGCCATAGGATCCAATAATCCTACTTCTGAATATATCCAAAGGAAATGAAATCACTATCTTGAAGAGATATTTGTACCCCCTTGTTCACTGTTTCCTCAGTCACAGTAGCCAAGACATGGAACAACTTAAGTGTCCACTGACACATGAATGGATAAAGAAAAGATGGTGTTTATAAATGGGATGTAATTCAGCCATAAAGAAGGAAATCCTGTCATTTGTGATAACATGGATGAATCTTGAGGGCATTGTGCATAGTGAAATAAGTCATACAGAAAAAGTGATCTCATTTATATGTGAAATCTAAAAGGCTGAACTCAAAGGAATAGAAAGTAGATTGGTGGATGGGGCGTCTGGGTGGCTCAGTCGCTTAAGCATCCACATGGCTCAGGTCATGATCCCAGTGTCGTGGGATCGAGTCCTGCATCAGGCTCCCTGTTCAGTGGGAAGGCTGCTTCTCCCTCTCCCTCTGCCCTTCGCACACCCCCCCCACTTGTGTTCTTTCTTTCTCGCTCATTCTGCTCTCTCTCCCTCAAATAATTAAAAAAAAATCTTTAAAGAACATACAATTCAACACACACACAAAAAACAAAAATAAAAACAACCCCCCCACACAAATAATCCAATTAAAAACTGGGCAGAGGACCTAAATAGACATTTTCCAAAGAAGACATATAGATGGCCAATTAATCAATGTAATGTCTGTTTTTACAAAGAAGAATATATGTATGTATTCCTTTTGTATTTAAAAATAATTGTAAAAAATCAGAGAAAGGTATAAATAATTATCCAAGAAGAAAGTAATGGAGATCATGTTCTTTTCTAACAGCTTTCTGAGATACAAATCACACTCCATACAATTCACTCATTTAGAGAACATAATTCAACTCGACCATTCTCTTACACCATTCACAAAGATAAACTTGAAATGGGTGAAAAACATCAATGTGAGGCAGGAATCTATCAAAATCCTATAGGAGAACATAGGCAGTAACCTCTTTGACATTGGACACAGCAACTTCTTTCAAGACATGTCTCCAAAGGCAAAGGAAACAAAAGCGAAAATGAACTTTTGGGATGTCATCAAGATCAAAAGCTTCTGCACAGCAAAGGAAACAGTCAACAAAACAAAGATATCCAAGATCTATATAGAACTCCTTAAGCTCAACACCCCAAAACCAGATACTCATGACAAAAAATGGGGAGAAGACATAAACAGACACTTCTCCAAAGAAGACATACAAATGGCTAACAGACACATGAAAAAGTGTTTATCATCATTAGCCATCAGGGAAATCCAAATCAAAACCTCATTGAGGGGCGCCTGGGTGGCTCAGTGGATTAGAGCCTCTGTCTTCGGCTCAGGTCATGATCCCGGCGTCCTGGGATCGAGCCCCACATCGGGCTCTCTGCTCAGCAGGGAGCCTGCTTCCTCCTCTCTCTCTGCCTGCCTGTCTGCCTACTTGTGATTTCTGTCTGTCAAATAAATAAAATCTTAAAAAAAAAAACAACAAACCTCATTGAGACACAACTTTACACCAGTTAGAATGGCCAAAATTATCAGGACAGGAAACAACAAGTGTTGGAGAGGACGTGGAAAAAGGGGAACCCTCTTACACTGTTGGTGGGAATGCAAGTTAGTGCAGCCACTTTAGAAAACAATGTGGAGATTCCTCAAAAAATTAAAAAATAGAGCTACCCTATGACCTTGCAATTGCACTACTGGTACTTAACCCAAAGATACAGATGTAGTGAAAAGAAGGGCCATATGTACCCCAGTGTTCATAGCAGCAATGGCCACAATCACTAAACTATGGAAAGAGCCAAGATGCCCTTCAAGAGATGAATGAAGAAAATATGGTCCATATATGCAATGGCATATTACGCCTCCCTCAGAAAGGATGAATACCCAACTTTTGTATCAACATGGACAGGACTGAGGAGATTATGCTGAGTGAAATAAGTCTAGCAGAGAAAGTCAATTATCATATGGTTTCATTTACTTGAGGAGCATAAGGAATAACATGGGGGACATTAGGAAAAGGAAAGGAAAAGTGAATTGGGGTAAATTAGAGGGGGAGATGAAGCATGAGAGACTATGGACTCTGAGAAACAAACGGAAGGTTTTGGAAGGGAGGGGGTAGGGGAATGGGTGACCCTGGTGGTGGGTATTAAGGAGGGCACGTATTGCATTGAGTACTGGGTATGGTGCATAAACAATGAATCTTGGAACACCAAAAAAATAAAATTAAGAAAACAGAGAACATAATTCAGTGATTTTTAGCATATTTACACCGTTGTATAACCAACACCACAGTCAAGTTTAGAACATCTTCATCATCTCCAAAAGAAAGCTCTATCCTTCAGCAGTAACTTCCCATTGTCCCCAATCTCACCAACAACAACTAATCTTTCTATCTCTAAAGATTTGCCTGTTATGGACATTTTAAATAAATGGAATTATACAATATATAGTTTTCTGTGTCTGGCTTAACATATGTTTTCAAGGGTCATACGTATTGTGGTACATATTAGTACTACACTCCTTTCTAGTGATAAATAATATTACATTGTATGGATATGCTATATTTTTTTATTTATCAGCTAATGGACATTTGAGTTGTTTCTGCTTTTTGGCTATTGTGAATAATGCTGCAATGAACAATCATGTACAAGTTTTTCTGTGGACAGTTGATTTTCTTGTGTAAATACATAGAGTATAATTGCTGAGTAAAATGGTAACTCTATGTTTAACCTTTTTAACTGTCAGTTTACTAAAATAGCTGCCCCACCTTACATTCCCACCAACAGTGTATGAGGCTTCTCGTTTCTCCACATCCTTGCTAAAACTTGCTATTATCTATTTTATTATAGCCATCTTAGTAGCTGTGAGTGGTAAAGTTGTATTTTTGATAGCAATTTTTTTTAGATAATTGCCATATTTATCATTGGGATTTTGGTTAAGTACATGAAAAAATCCATATGACAGAACATTAAGAAACTAAAAATTGTGACCCAGATTCATGTTAATAAATAAGGGAAGTTATCTGTGATACAGTGAAGTTTGCACAGTACAATCCTGTGGTTTCCTGTAGTTGATACAATTACAAGTTTGCATTTTCTTATGTTTTATAAACTTTTTAAAAAAGATTTATTTATTTATTTTAGAGGGGGGCAGGGAAAGAGAGAATCTCAAGCAGACCCCGTGCTAAGTGGAGAGCCCAATGTGGGGCTTAATCCCATGACCCTGAGATCATGACCTGAGCCAAAATCAGGAGTCCAACACTCAACTGACTGAGCCACCCAGACAACCCAATATTTATAAACTTTTAAAGTAAGAAAAAATAATGCTACATAGTATTTCCAAAACCAACAAGGATTTACTTCTACCAAATTGCAATTATCTTTAAGCAAGAAAAATGTCACTTCTATTCCCTCTTTTGCTACATGCAAAAAAGTTATAAAATGGCTGCTTAATATAATATTTTTATTTTATTTTATTATTTTTTAAAGATTTTATTTATTTATTTCCAGGGAGGGAGTGAGAGAGACAGAGAGAGAGTACAAGCAGGAGAAATGGCAGGCAGAGGGAGAAGCAGATTCCCTGCTGAGCAAGGAGCCCGATGCAGAACTTGATCCCAGAACCCCAGGATCCTGACCTGAGCCAAAGGCAGATGATTAACCAACTGAGCCACCCAGGAGTCCCTAATTTTTTACTTTTTAAAAAAGTTTTATTTATTTATTTGAGAGAGAGAGATCACAAGCAGGGGGGAGGGGTAGAGGTAGAAGCAGACTCCCTGCTGAGCAGAGAACCCAATGCAGGACTCAATCCCAGGACCCTGGGATCATGTCCTGAACCGAAGGTAGACATTTAACCAACTGAGCCACCCAGGCGCCCTTCAATTTCAAATTTAACAAATACATGCCTCATTTAACTTCATGACTAAAATATTTGAAACATGCCCTTAAGATCTCAGAAATGTATTTTTTTAAAGATTTTATTTATTTGACAGAGAGAGATCACAAGTAGGCAGAGAGGCAGGCAGAGAGAGAGAGAGAGGAGGAAGCAGCCTCCCCGCCTAGCAGAGACCCCCGATGCGGGACTCGATCCCAAGATCCTGAGATCATGAGCTGAGCCGAAGGCAGAGGCTTAACTCACTGAACCACCCAGGCGCCCCAGAAATGTATTTTTTAATAGAGAAAAACAATTTCTTCTCTATCTATCACATTTCAAATGAAGAATAATTATTTGGTGACTTTCCTTTGTAATCTCACTTCTGTCCTATAAACATTTAAGGTCCTTGAAGATGACATGCCAAATGCCACAGTCTTTGGTGGCTCTTTATCCCCTTCTTTTTCTTATAGTTATGTGCCATTGCTGACCGTTTTGATAATTAGGACTTGGTTTTCTGGCCCTGCACTCTTCTAATCCTCAGCCTGCTTATGTAAATCATACTTTACCTCCTTCTTCAGCACATACCGCGAGGCTTTACTTGCAATCTTTGATGGTCTCCTCGCTCCCACGCGCCACCTACTGGCTCCACTTTGATAAATCCCATGGCTCCATCTTTAAGCCTCACTTTCTTTTGATTTCTCTGTCTGTACATTTTGGAAGTTTTTTATGGTTCCCCTATTATACAGTAAATTACTTAGCAACTTTTTAAAATCATCTAGTAACGTATTACCTACAAATTAGCAAACCAGCAAATAGTAACGAAGGGGAGGCATGGACAGGGGATGGAGGAGCGGGACACCCTCCAACATTTTAATCTAATTCTTTGGATTGCTTTCTCTGCATCTGACAAGTTTTTAGCACTTTAACTTCAAAAATGATTAGGATAGATTTCATCCTATTTTATTTTTTAATTTTTATTTTTTTAAAGATTTTTATTTATTTATTTGACAGAGCAAGAGAGACCACAAGTAGGCAGAGAGGCAGGCAGAGAGAGAGGGGGAAGCAGGCTTCCTGCTGAGCAGAGAGCCCCATGTGGGGCTCAATCCCAGGACCCTGAGATCATGACCTGGGCGGAAGGTAGAGGCTTAACACACTGAGCCACCCAGGTGCCCCTTCATCCTATTTTATAGCTGAGTAATATTCCATTGTGTGTATGTATATATATACACACACCACATCTTTAACCATTCATTAGTCAATGGACATTTGGGCTCTTTCCATAATTTGGCTGGTGTGGAAAATGCTGCTATAAATATCAGGGTACATGTATCCCTCAGAATTAGTATTTTTGTAAATATCCAGTACTGTAATTGCTAGATCATATGGTGGTTCTATATTTAACTTTTTGAGGAACTTTCATACTGTTTTCCAGAGTGGCTGTATGAGTTTGCATTCCCATTAACAGTCCAGAAGTGTTCCCCTTTCTCCACATCCTTACCAACACCTCTTTTTTCTTGTGTTGTTAATTTTAGCCATTCTGATTCCTAATTATAGAAAACAAACTGATGATTACCAGAGGGGAGGCAGGAGTGGGGGTGGGTTAAATAGGTGATGGGTACTAAAGGGTGAACTTGTAGTGAGCACTGGGTGTTGTATGGAAGTACTGAATCACTAAATTGTATACCTCAAACTAATATTACACTGTATGTTAACTAACTGGAATTTATGTCTCAGGCTGAATTCATGGGTGTTCAGAATGCTTTGATAGTTATCTAGCTAAATTCAATGGACCAGATGAAATGAGGTCCCCTACTCTACCTCCATATTGCCTCCCTTGCAACTAACTGGAATTTAAATAAAAACTTAAAAAATAAGTAGACTAGCAAAAATAAATGAGTTACATATATCATCAAATGATTTTCAACAAGGATGTCAAGGCTACCCAACAGGGAAAGGATAGTCTCTTCAACAAATAGTGCTGGGAAAACTGGATATCCACATGTAAAAAAATGAATTTGGATCCATACCCTATACCATACACAAAAATGAACTAAGAATGGATTAAAGTCCAAAACATAAAACCTGGAACTTAAACTCCTAGAAGAAAGCACAGGGGAAAACTTTCATGACACTGCATTTGATAATGATTTCCTGATTTGACACCAAAAGCAAAAACTCAAAAACTGGACTATATCAAACTTAAAAATATCTGCACAACAAAGGAAACAGTCCAGAGAGTGAAAAGGCAATCTACAGAATGGGAGAAATATTTGCTAACCATATACCTGGTAAGGAGTTAATATTCAGAATATACAAAGAATCCCTACCACTCAACAATTAAAAACAAAAACAAAAACAAAAACAACCAACCTGATTTAAAAGTGGGCAAAGGACTTGAATAGATATTTCTCCAAAAAAAGAAATACAAATGGCTAACAAGCACATGAAAGGTATCACTAATCATCAGGGAAATGCAAAACAAAACCATAACAAGATATTATCTCATACATTAGGATGGCCACTATCAAAAAAAGAACAGAAAATAATGAGTGTTGAAAGGATGTGGAAAAATTGAAACCCTTCCTGGGAAGAAGAAAACACTAGTAACCTCAGTCATGACTCAGGATTACAAGCACTGTTTTGTTCTACTCTTTTCTTTCTTCTCTCTTCAGCTTTATTCCCTCTTCCCTTAGAGACAGGCTGAGTTCAGAGAAGATGAAACTAAGGAAGGAAAAGAAAAGGCAATGAGAAGTAAGACTTGCTAAGAGCTCTCTGGATCATCAGGTTAGATATGACTCCCATCACTACAAGAGTATCTGCCTTATAATAATTCATTTAGCTATACATTTCTATTGTACATTTTTGCATCTGTTACATTTTGCAACAAATCAGTGGAACAGAAAAGAAAGCCCAGAAAGGAACCCATAATTATGTAGCCAATTAATCTTTGACAAAAGAGGAAAGATTATAAAATGGAGAAAAGACATTCTCTTCAACAAATGCTGTTGGGAATACTCAACACTACATGCAAAAGAATGAAACTGGACCACTTTCTTACTACATAAAAACAAACTCAAAATGAATTAAAGACCTAACATGAGATCTAAAACCATAAAAATTCTCAGGGAGACCACAGGCAGTAATTACTCTGAATCAGCTGCAACAGCATCTTTCCAGATTGGTCTCCTGAGACAAGAGAAATAAAAGCAAAAATAAACTATTGGGACTACATCAAAATAAAAAGAAACAAAGAAAGAGGAAAGAAAAGAGGGGTGCCTGGGTGGCTCAGTGGGTTAAGCTAAGTGAAGGAAACAATCAACAAAACTAAAAGGCAACCTGTGGAATAGGAGCAGATGTTTGTAAATTACATATCTGATAGTATCCAGGGGCGCCTGGGTGGCTCCGTTGTTAAGCGTCTGCCTTTGGCTCAGGTCATGATCCCAGGGTCCTGGGACTGAGCCCCGAATCGGGCTCCCTGCTTAGGGGAGCCTGCTTCTCCCTCTCCCACTCCCTCTGCTTGTGTTCCCTCTCTCACTGTGTCTCTCTCTGTCAAATAAGTAAAATTTTTTTAAAAAGTTAGTATCCAAAATATATAGAATACATTAAGATCACAATTCAACACAATTATTAATTATGATAGTGCTTATCCACAAAGAGGAAAATGTCTTTTTTTTTTTTGCATTATTGAGAGGGGCAGGCAAGTAACAGAAGGTGTATGTATTGTAATCTTACCCGTTATACTATAGAACAATGCAAGTAAAATTTTGGAAATACATTCTTGAAAATAATGAGTAATTCTGGATGATGAAATTATAAATAATTTGAATCTGATTCTTTATAATCTCAAGTTTCTGATTGCGTTTCATTAAGTTTTGTAATACTGTCATCAGAAAAACAGACTATAGGGGTGCCTCGGTGGCTCAGTGGGTTAAGCCTCTGCCTTCCGCTCAGGTCATGATCTCAGGGTCCTGGGTCCTGAGCACTGCATCAGGCTCCCATTTCCCCCTCTCTCTGCCTGCCTCTCTGCCTACTTGTGATCTCTCTGTCAAATAAATAAATAAAATCTTTTTTTTTATTTTTTTATTTTTATTATTATTTTTTTTTTTTTATTTTTTTTTATTTTTTATTTGTCAGAGAGAGAGAGCGAGCACAGGCAAAGTGGCAGGCAGAGGCAGAGGGAGAAGCAGGTTCCCTGCCGAGCAAGGAGCCCGATGTGGGACTCGATCCCAGGACGCTGGGATCATGACCTGAGCCGAAGGCAGCTGCTTAACCAACTGAGCCACCCAGGCGTCCCAATAAATAAAATCTTTAAAAAAAACCCCAGACTATAAAGTCATTTTTATTTTGTGAAAAAAAAAAAAAAAAACAACAACAAAAAACAGAGATAGGATAAGAGCATCCTAAATGGTAAGAAAATTATGACTTAGGCTGTAAATTATTACTTAGGCTGTAAACACATGCCTGTGACAGGAATATGGACCATTAAGAAAATAAGTGTGACTGAAGCAAACACCACCAACATGTTTTAGAACATTAAAAAAAATTACACAAACTCTGAAAACAATATGTATTAGTTGTAAAACAAAATTCTATTACATATCTAACCATATCCCCACTGTTGTTTTTTGGATATTATCATCTTAAAGGTCATTCCAAGACTTTGATTTTAGGCCTGGTCTTTTACTTTTAAAAAAATGTCTTTATTCTTATTACTTTGGCATGAGGGTCATGCCCCCCACCCCCGGTGATTCTCAGGAAACTATTGGGGTGGGGTGGTGAAACACAAAATCAAGTAGCTGAAAAAATTGTAGTTTACAATTTGAAGGGGATTTTCATCCCTTGGAAACTACTCTGAATTTAATAATTAATGCTCTAGGGGCGCCTGGGTGGCTCAGTGGGTTAAAGCCTCTGCCTTCGGCTCAGGCCATGATCCCGGGGTTCTGGGATCGAGCCCCGCATCGGGCTCTCTGCTCCACGGAGAGCCTGCTTCCTCCTCTCTATCCCTGCCTGCCTCTCTTGCCTACTTGTAATCTCTGTCTGTCAAATAAATAAATAAAATCTTTAAATAATTAATGCTCTAGATCACTTGAATACACTGATCATCATCTTACTTGCAAGCACCATCGCACTTTTTCACTTCCCCAGTCTAAAGCAAGAATCAAGTAGATGTGGCCCAAGACAACACAGACTAGGCTGCTCAACCTCAAGCCAGAAGTGGGTGCCGCTAAGAATGTCTGATAAAAATTTCCTGCAAAAAACCATGCCCAAGGGGCACCTGGGTGGCTCAGTGGGTTAAGCCTCTGCCTTCAGCTCAAGTCATGGTCTCAGGGTCCTGGGATCGAGCCCCACATGGGGCTCCCTGCTCAGCGGGAAGCCTGCTTTCCTCCTCTCTCTGACTGCCTCTGACTACTTGTGATCTCTCTCTCTGTCAAATAAATAAATAAAATATTAAAACAAAACAAAACAAAACCATGCCCAAGCCCTAAGTCCCACTCCTCCCATCAGGAGAGGAGGGATGTCAGAAGAGGCTGTCTCAGGCAAGGACTGACCAGAATCTGTCCTGAGTTACATGGATCTCTTGGGACAGAGTATTGGAATCACAATGGCAGTCGAAGGCACTCCATAACCACACACGGTAACAATCGCACACTCCTCGCATTCACACGACACCTGTACCGTCATAGGCACCGCACACCTGCAGGCACGGTTTCTCGGAGATGAACCATACCAGGGATGCACAGAGTCATACCAGCAGAGTCATGGCCTCCCCGCACCTACACACACACACACGCAGTCACACAACGTCACAATCATACACCCGCCACGGGGACATGGTGACTGTCAAACGCAACGTCACAGGCGCCGCACACCGTCACACACTCACACCCACCCACATCCACAACCTCTACCCCTCGGCCCGCTAGCGGCCTGAAGCTGAGCACCCGCTCCGTTTCCACGCGGGCTCAAGTTGCCTCCCCTCAAGCCACCCCAGGGTTTGTTCCAACTAGCCCAGCGGAGCCATGCCTACTGCAGTCTCCCCCCACTCTCGGCTGGGAGGTTAAGGTCCCGCCCCGGTGGGAACAGACTCAGAGCTGAGGCGGAAAGTTGAGTAGGCCCGCAGGACCTCTGGGAAATGTAGTCTGCGGCCAAACTGCGCGGGAAAAATGGCGCCACCTGGGAGGGATTTGAATTCCTGTCTCCATGCTTCAGGAATCTCGATCTAGAATCGGAGCGAGGCTCCCAGGCGTGGCCCACCCGCCTGAGTATGTGAGCTTCTGCATCAAGAAGCAGGAAAGAACTCCAAGTCCCTGAAAGAACTTGATAGGGGAAGTTGCAGAGCTATCTGAAAACTGTGGTCCGGAGATGAGAACACCAGGAATCTGGTGAAAGGGACTTTGTAGTCCACCGAGTCTGGGGATGGGACTTGGCCTTACTAGAGGTACTCAGAGGTTGATTTCCTGGGTAGGCATTTTTATGGTGGCTGAGATCTGTGCTTAGCCAGGTGGGTGATAAACACTCGTCATTTCAGACCCTGTTTAAAAAAAAAAAAAAAAAAAAAGGCAACACAAAATTCAACTGAGTCAATTTGAAGATTTGATTGGCTTTATTAAACATTTTATCAGCAAAAGATAGGTTTATTTAGAAATGAAAGACAATCACAAGCCAAAGCGAAACCCTTACGCAAGTCCAGGGAACAAGGAGAGGTGGTGAGCTTTTTTTAAGGAGAAAAGAGTGAGTTGGGAAGGCTGTTATAAAAGTCCGTTGGAGAAAGTGGGAATTAAAAGTATGGTGGCTTCTCATTGGCTGAGCTGTTGCCCTGGGGATAAGGAAAGTCTGTTCCTTGCCTGGAATAGCAGTTTCTACGTGCAAGATCAAGTCAATCTCTGACGCTTGGTCTGCAACTGACTACTAATGGTAGGGCAGCAGTGTCCCTGCCTAAACCTCCTGAATACATTTTAGTTAGGTTTCCCGTTGCTAATTTTCACAGAACCATTCATGAATTGGGCAGCATCCCACCCAACAAGTAAATAGAAACTCAAAGGAACTGTGGCAAAATGGAAGACATTTATAGGATGAAAGGGGGAAAGATAAAGGATTACCTCATCTTCCTTTGGCTTATGTGGCAGATTACCTCATTCGTGTTGATGGGGAAAACTCCACAGACTGACCAGTTAAGACTATATTCCCTCCTAGGGTTCTGCACTCAATGCTGAGTCTGCTTGAGAGTCTCTACTTCTCCCTTGGCAACCCTCACCCCCAACTTGTGCTCTCCCTCATTAAAAAAAACAAAACAAAACAAAAAACCAGATATCTTGTGTTCTTGTGTATACCTAATGCAGTTTCTCTCAATAGTGCCATCTTACAAAATTATTGTATAATATCACAAGGTCTAAGTATATGACCTTGATATAGTCAAGATACAAAACACGCCCATTACCCTAAGGATCCTTCATGTTTTCCTAGTCAGACTTATTTCCCTCCCAACTTCACTCCCTCTTTAATCCCTGGTACCCACTACTCTGTTCTCCATTTCTACATTTTGTCATTTGAAGATCTTTATACATAAAATGGAATCACACAGTAGATAATCTTTTATGCTTTTTTTCACTCAGTATAATTATATATTCATGCAGGCTGTTGTGTGAATCAATAGATCATTTCTTTCTTTTTTTTTTTTTTTGCTGAGTAGTATTCCATGGTATGGCTATACCACATTATAACCATTTATCATTGGATGATATCTGGATTATTTCCAAATTTTGGTTATTATGAATAAAACTGCTTTATTCAAGGGCGCCTGGGTGGCTCAGTGGGTTAAAGCCTCTGCTTTCGGCTCGGGTCATGATCCCAGAGTCCTGGGATCGAGCCCCATATCCGGCTCTCTGCTCCGCGGAGAGCCTGCTTCTTCCTCTCTCTTCCTGCCTGCCTCTCTTGCCTACTTGTGATCTCTGTCTGTCAAATAAATAAATAAAATCTTTAAAAAAAATGCTTTATTCATACACAGAGTTTTTAAAAGTGTTATGAAATATACATAATATTTGCCATCCTAACTATCTGTAAGTGTACAGTTCAGTAGTGTTAAATATATTCATACTGTTGTACAACCAATCTCCAGAACTCTTTTTGTCTTTCAAAACTAAAACTCTATGTTCATTAGACATAAACTCTATTCTTCCTGCTCCCCATTTCCCAGCATCCCATATCTTCTTTCTGTCTCTATGAATTCAACTACTCTAGGTACCTCATGTAAGTGGAACCATACAGCATTTGTCTTTTAGTGACTGGATTATGTCACTTAGCATAATGTCCTCGAGGTCCATCCATGTTATTGTAGCATATCGAAGAATTTTCTTCTTTTTTTAAGGCTACATAATATTCTGTTCTCTGTAAATTTTGTGTAACCATTCATCCATCAATGGATACTGGGTTGCTTCCACTTTTTTGGCTATTGTGAATAATACTGCTATGACCATGGAGTACAAATCTCTTTGAGAGCTTGTTCTCAATTATTTTGTATACATACAAAATATACAAATTGTTGGATCACATGGTAATTTTTCATGTTGGGAAACTGGACAGAATTAAACTGGACCACTCTCTTACACCATACCTAAAAATTAACTCAAAATGGATTAAAGGCTTGAATATAAAACCTGAAACTATAAAACTCCTAGAAATAAACAGAGCTGTTAGCTCTTGACATTGGCCTTGGTGATGATTTTTGGACTTGACACCGAAAGCAAAAACAATAAATAGACTACCTCAAATGAAAAAGCTTCTATACAGCAAAGGAAACCATCAACAAAATGAAAAGGCAACCTATTGAATGAAAGAAAATATTCGCAAACGTCATAACTGATAAGGGATTAATTTCCAATATATAAAGAAGCCTTGTAACTCAATAGTAAAACAAAAAAATTTCAATTAAAAAATGAGCAGAGGAATAGAATAGACATTTTCCCAAAGAAGACATACATATATGATCAATAAGTACATGAAAATATGTTCAACCATATCAAGGAAATGCAAATCAAAACCATAATGAGATATGCCCTCATACCTGATACAGGGACTATTATCAAAAAGATAAGAAATAAGTATTGGCAAGGAAGTGGAGAAAAAGGAAATTTTATGCACTATTGATGGAAATGTGAATTGGTTTAACCACTATGGAAAACAGTATGAAGTTTTCTTGAATAATTAAAAGTAGAACTACCAGATGCAATTCTACCTCTGGGTATTTATCTGAAGGAAATGAAAACACTAACTAAAAAAAGATTTATGCACCCCATGTTCATTGTTGCAATACTTACAATAGCCAAGACATGGGAGCAATCTAAGTGTTCATCGATGAATGAATGGAAAAAGAAAATGTGGTATATTTGGAAAGTGGAATATTATTCAGCCACAGAGAAGGAAATCTTGCCATTTGGGACAGCACTGCTGGATCTTAAGGGCATTATGCTAAGTGAAATTAGTCAGGCAGAGAAAGACAAATACTGTATGATCTCACTTATATACAGAATCTAAAACAAAACAAAACGCAAATTCATAGGTACAGAGAACAGATTGGTGGTTGCCAGAGGTGAGGGATGTGGGATGGGTAAAATGAGGAAAGGTGGTCAAAGGTCCAGTTATAAATAAGTCCTAAAGATATGATATACAATATGGTGACAATAGTTAGAACTATTATATTTTGTATATTTGAAAGTTGCTGAGAGGATAGATCTTAAAAATTATTATCACAAGAAAAAAAATTGTAACTATGCGTAGCGATAGATGTTAATGAGACTTGTGATCATTTCACAATATATACAAATATTGAGTACTGTTGTTGAAAAAATCAGTTGTATTTATATACACTTGTAATGTACAATCTGAAAATGAAATGAAAATAACAATTTCATTTACAGTAGCATCAAAATAATATACTTAGGAATAAACTTAACAAAAGTGTAAAACTTAGAAAACCACAAAACATTTGGTTAAATAAATTTTAAAAGTCTTTTAAAAAATTTTTTCTTTATTTGACAGAGATCACAAGTATGTGGAGAGGCAGGCAGAGAAATGGGGGGAAGCAGGCTCCCCACCAAGCAGAGAGCCCGACGTGAGGCCCGATCCCAGGACCCTGAAATCATGACCTGAGCCAAAGTCAGAGGCTTAACCCTCTGAGATCACATTGTATTTATAAGAAATGTTCAGAACAAGCAAATCTGTAGATACAGAGGGTAAATTAGGGTTCCTTAGGATTGGCAGGGTTAGGACAAATTGGGAGTGATTGTTGGTAGGTATAGGGTTTCTTTTTGAGGTGATAAAAATGGTCCTAAATTAGCTAATGTTTCTAAATTGCCTCACCTACAACAAATTGACTACCCCTGCAGTTTCGCAATGATAAACCATCATCACCCTGGTTTTCTCCAATGGATTTTCCCTCAAAATAATTTTCCAACTTCCTCCTTTTCCATGAAAGAGTTGTTTCTCTTGTTAGTGGGACTTGTCTACGATTTTAGCGGAGCATTCTCCTCCTGAATTGCAATTCTGTTATTCCCAAAAAAACCCATTTTGGTGGTAAAATAACTTACTTTTATTTTTAAGGTTAACAGATACAAGTTCCAGAAGAGTCTTGGGTGGGGCTCCACTCTTCATTGTGGACAAGCTTAGAGCAGTCATCTAAGACAAGCTCGACGGAAGTGGCCTTACCCTTTCCACCTCTAGACTACATTTCCCAGAAGTTCTTGCGGCTCTGATCAACTTCCGTGGGAACGCAGCAACCTTTTTCTATTTCTTCAGAAACATGTGGCTCCCAGGCACTAGCAGGGCCCATAGAGGGAGCTTATCTCCAGGATGTGTGGGCTGTCTCCTGTGGGAACCTGACTCGGAGACTGCGCATGGATCTAGAAGACCCCTTGCAGCGATCTGGAGAGGGAAGCAGGGGTATCCGCTTGGCCCAGGCTTAAGTGCCGGCAGGAAATCCAAGCGCCAGGAGCCATCTTGTCTGAGCCGAGTTGCTTCCGGACTACATTTCCCAGAGGCCTCCGGAGGAACAGGGCCGCTCCTTCGCTTGCTTGCCCGATTCTCGGCCTCCGGGCAAGGGGAGTTACAAGGTGAGCGGCCTAAGTGTTGGGGCTCGACTAGGCTGCGCAGGTGCATCCTTGGGTTGGGGAGGTGCAGCCTGAAGGAGCGGTCTGGGCGGTCTGGAGTCTTGGGCGCGTGTGAGTTCGTCAGACTGGGGGAAGGGAGGAACAGCATTCCATGTGTGCGACCGTGACCTTATGTGACTGTGCGGCGCTCTGTGTAGGGGTGTGATTGTCTGTCTCTGTAGTGGGTGTGTCATTGCGACTGACCATGCGCGAACCTCTGTTTGCAGGTGTGGCTGGATATCCCTGTTGTAGGTGTGTGGTTCTGTGAGGCTCCGTGTGTGTAAGGTGTGGCTGCCCCCACGGCGGGTCTGTGAGTGTGTGTTCGTTTTGTGTGACCTTGTGTGTACGAGATGGGGAGTGTAAAGAATCTGTGATTATGCGGTCATGACTGTTATCTGAGGAGTGTATGTGTGTGTGTGGTTTTATTTGTATGAATGTTAGCACGCTAAGCCTACTGGATGTCTGGCTTTATGAGGACGTGTGAGTATGAACATGTAACTTTTTGTGGCACCGTGTGTGCAGTTGGAGGGTGCCTGTGATTGTTGCCAGGGTGGCAGTGTGTGTTGTCCCAGTAGTTGTGTGAGGTCAAGAGAAGATCTTGATTCTGGACAGCAGAAACTTCTTCCCTTCTGACATGCTCAGACAGGAATGCTCTGAACAGCCTAGACTCTGACCTCTCTCCATCCCTCCTGTCCATGGGGGTGGGGGGTAGGTGTGAGTCCAGAGCTACTACTGCTCTGGTCAGTCTGGGCCACAAGAAAGGCCTGGCATCTCATGATTCCTTTCTGGTTCCTCAGCTCTGCTCTTTTTGTTAGGTCCCCAGAGGAAGAAGGAGGAATGAATGTTGAGGAAGCCATATAAAAGGTGCTAGGGGGTTTCCTTTTTAAGCTTTTCTTCTGGATGGCGTTGTTGTTTTTTTGTTTGTTTGTTTGTTTTGTTTTTGTTTTTTTTTTAGATTTTATTTGACAGACAGAGATTACAAGTAGGCAGAGAGGCAGACAGAGAGAGTGGGGGAAGCAGGCTCCCCGCTGAGCAGAGAGCCCGATGCGGGGCTCGATCCCAGGATCCTGGGATCATGACCTGAGCCGAAGGCAGAGGCTTTAACCCCCTGAGCCACCCAGGCGCCCCTGGATGGCGTTGTTTAATGTAGACTCATATGTGACCTGGACAAATTTCCATTAAAGAAAATGATGGGAACCTCAAGGGTGGACACACAGATCCCAGCAGTTCCCTTCATTTCTTCCTACATAGTGTTCACTTAGTAATTTAGAAAATAGCTCAGTTTCTCCAGTGTATTAAGCTTTTGCTTCTTTTTAAACATGCACATACATACGTACACATGATTATTTTAAGGAATTTGGAAAATGGGAAGTTACAGAGAGCAAAATAAACTCCTGCCACCCAAATACAACCATTGTCAAATATTGATCGATTCCCTTCTAACACATTTCCTATGTATATAATATACATTATTTTCAAGATCAGAATCTCAAAGCATTTGTCATTTCATATTTTATGTTTTCACTAAAATTTATAGCTATTATATGATTAATTTTTCCTTGGTTAAAAATTCCTGAATATTACATATTTCCAAAAGTGCTTAAAATATAGACATACAGTTTAAGATTTATAAAGGGAGGGCCGCGTGGGTGGCTCAGTGGGTTAAGCCTCTGCCTTCGGCTTGTGCCTTGGGTCATGGTCTCAGGGTCCTGGGATCGAGTCCCGCATCGGGCTCTCTGCTGGGTAGGGAGCCTGTTTCCTCCTCTCTCTCTCTCTCACTACCTGCCTCTCTGCCTACTTGTGGTCTGTCTCTGTCAAATAAATAAAATCTTAAAAAATAATTATAAAGGAAACCCCTATATAATAAAAACTTGTGTCAGCCCTCCAGAAGCCTCTGTTCTTCCTGCCCCCAGAATAAACTTATTCTCTTCACCTCTTTAGGTAACCCTTATTCTGACTTTGGTGATAATGTATTTTCTTGTTGTGTTTTTAAAAAAAAAATCAATTTATCATATATTTATACATCCTTAAGTAATATAGTTTTGTCTTTTATAGAAATTAAATTGTGCTGGGTAATATTGTTTTGAGTCTTGTTTTTTTGCCACAATATTGCATTTCTTAGACTTGTCCTTATTGTTATAAACCCCAGTTATATATTTGGACATTGGTTTTTTCTTGTTTTGGGTTCATTTAAAAGGGTTGCTCTAAACTTTTTTTTTTTAAGATTTTATTTATTTGACAGAGACCACAAGTAGGCAGAGAGGCAGTTGGGGGGGTGGGGGGGAAGCAGGCTCCCCACCGAGGAGAGAACCTGATGCAGGGCTAGATCCCAGGACCCTGAGATGACGACCTGAGCTGAAGGCAGAGGCCCAACCCACTGAGCCACCCAGGCGCCCTAAACATGTTTTTATATGCATGCTTTCCTAGGGTATAAACATGCAAATAGAATTACCAGGCCATAAGATATGTGTATATCTTCAAATTTCCTAGATAATGCTGAACTGGTTTTCAGTATGGTTGTATCAGTTAAATTCTTTTTTTTTTTTTTTAAGATTTTATTTATTTATTTGACAGACAGAGATTACAGGTAGGCAAGAGAGGCAGGCAGGGAGAGAGAGGGGGAAGCAAGCTCTCTGCTCCGCGGAGCAGAGAGCCCGATATGGGGCTCGATCCCAGGACCCTGGATCATGATCTGAGCTGAAAGCAGAGGCTTTAACCCACTGAGCCACTCAGGCGCCCCTGTATCAGTTAAATTCTTTTTTTTTTTTTAAATTTATTTATTTGTCAGAGAGAGAGCGAGCACAGGCAGACAGAGTGGCAGGCAGAGGCAGAGGGAGAAGCAGGCTCCCCACCGAGCAAGGAGCCCAATGTGGGACTCGATCCCAGGACACTGGGATCATGACCTGAGCCGAAGGCAGCCGCTTAACCAACTGAGCCACCCAGGTGTCCCTGTATCAGTTAAATTCTTACCAGCTGTTTATCAATGTAGTCTTCTGTATTTTCTCTAATACTTGGTCACTTGGTATTTTAATTTTTTTTATTTGCTGATACAAAGATATATCATATTGTTTTTAAAGTATATATTCCAAAAGTGTAGAAATCAAAGTGTATGACTTGAATTTTTTTTAAGTGAGCATATTCATTTACCTGGATTTCAAATCAGATTCAGAAATAGAACACTGGGGTGGCTCAGTGGGCTAAAGCCTCTGCCTTCGGCTCAGGTCATGATCCCAGGGTCCTGAGATCGAGCCCCGCATCTGTTCAGTGGGGAGCCTACTTCCCTTCCTCTCTCTCTGCCTGCCTCTCTGCCTACGTGTGATCTCTGTCTGTCAAATAAATAAATAAAATCTTAAAAGAAAAAAAAGAAATAGAACATTACCACCATCCTAGAAGCCCAGTTCTTGTCGCATCCATTCACTACTTACCTCTCCCAAAGATAACTATCACTCTGTCTTCTACAGCCAATGATTAATTTGTCTGTTCTGAATTTTATGTAAGTAGCATCACACAATTTCTGCTTGGCTTTTTTTGTTTAACATTGTATTTCACAAGTAATATGAATGTAATATGTAATAATATTATATAGTATGAATGTGCAGGATTCATCCATGTTGCATCGTGTTGTTGTGGGTCACTCATTATTATTGCTGTTTAAAATTCAATTGTGTGGGGATGCCTGGATGGCTCAGTTCGTTAAGCAGCTGCCTTTGGCTCAGGTCGTGATCTCAGGGTACTGGGATCAAGTCTCCCCTCTGGCTCCTGGCTCAGCAGAGAGCTTGCTTCTCCCTCCCACTCTGCCTGCTGTTCTCCCTGCCTGTACTCTCTCTCTCTGTTAAATGAATAAATAAAACCTTAAAAAAATTCTTTAAAATTCCATTGTATGAATATAAAACGATTTATTTATCCATTCCATCATGGATTGGCATTTGAGTTGTTTTCAAGATTTCAGATTGGGGCTATTATGGAAGAGGCTACTCTGAATATTCTTCATGTCTTTTGGTGCACATATAAATGCACTCTGTTGATTATACCGCTAGGAGTAAAATACTTAGTTGTAGGTTATCCATATATTCAACATTAATATATACCGGTAATTTTCCTAAATGATTATATCAGTTTACATTCCTGCTTCATTGTATAAGAACAGACTTTAGAACAGAAGCTTTGCCAGGAAGAGCAATAATTTATAATAAAGGGTTAGTCCACCAGTAAGATATTATAGTCCTAAATGGACATATTTTCGTAAAATGTTTCAAATATATTTGACAGAATTAAAAGATGTAGTGGACAAATCACAATCATAGTAGGAGATGTGTCCCCATCTCCCATTAGCCATTCACAATGTTTATTTCACTCTCAATTTCCTTGTCCTTAATAGGAAATAAGAGTTATTGCCTCTTCCCACATGAATGGGAATGCCTTCAGGAAAGTAATGGACAGTAGTGGAAATTACATTAGAAAAGAATTTTAAAGAATTGGGTTCTTAAAAACTAATTTCACTCGGCATCATTAGTCATAAAGAAAATGTAAATCAAAAACACAATGAAATACCACTTCCTATCTAGTAGGATGCCTATAATAAAAAAGAGATAATAACAAGATGATGGGGCACCTAGGTGGCTCAGTTGGTTAAGCATCTTCCTTTGGCTCAGGTCATGATCCTAGGGTCCTGGGATCAAGCCCTGCATCAGGCACCCTGGTCCTCGTGGAGCCTGCTTCTCCTTCTTCCTCTGTCTGCCACTCCTCCTGCTTGTGCTCTCTCGCTCTCTCTGTCAAATAAATAAATAAAATCTAAAAAAAAAAAAAAAAAGACAAAGATTTTGAGAAATTGCTGGTGGGATGTGACATGGTTCAACCTCTTTAGAAAATGGTTTGACTTTTTTTTTTTTAAGATTTTATTTATTTATTTGACAGACAGAGATCACAAGTAGGCAGAGAGGCAGGCTGAAAGAGAGAGGGGGAAGCAGGCTCTCCGCCGAGCAGAGAGCCCGATGTGGGGCTCGATCCCAGGACCCTGAGATCATGACATGAGCCAAAGGCAGAGGCTTAACCCACTGAGCCACCCAGGCGCCCTGGCTTGACATTTCTTAAACAGAGTTCCCGTATGACTTAGCAGTCTCATTTCTAGGTATATACTGAAGGGAACTGAAAACGTATATTCACACAAAACACGTCCATGAATGTTCATAGCCGCATTATTCACAATAGCCAAAAAGTGGAAATAATCTAAATGTCTTTCAACTGATGAATGGGTAAACAAAATGTGACCTATCCATACGATAGAATATTATCCAGCAGTAAAAGGGAATGAAGTTCTGTTAACACAACACAATGTGGATATACCTTGAAAACATGATAAATGAAAAAAATCTGGTCACAAAAGGCCACATGTCGTATGATTCCATTTATATGAAATGCTATACAAGTCCATAGAGGCAGAAAGTAGATTTGTGTCTGCTTAGGGTCAAGGGAGGAGGGGAAAAAGAAGATTTCCTGTTAATTGGCTTTCTTTTGGAGAAATGAAAATGTTCTAAAATTCGATCATGGGGTTATAGTAAAAAACATAGAATTTATATATTTTAATGATTGACTTATATAATATGCAAAGTATATCTCAGTAAAATTATTTAAACAAAAATCAAAGCTAACCTAAAATTAGTGGAGGAGAATCTAGATAAAACCATGTTGGCCATGACCTGATAATTATTGAAGCTAGTACATGGAGGATTTTCATACTGTTTAAACTCTACTTTTGAGTGTGTTTGGAGATTTCTGTATTAAAGGTTAAATTTCTGTATTAAAAGGTTAAAAAAAAACCCAGAACTAACCTAATGCCTAATGAGCCTAATACTAGAAGCATTCACAGTAAAATCAGGGAGAAGGGACTATCAAAAGTATTATTTAACCTCCCCCCCCCCCAAAACCATTAGAAAACCAGTACTCCATAGCAAACAACTGCTTTATTTTTTCCCCATAACTTCTATTAAGCTTCTCTGGGCCAGTTAATTTCCTGCCTATGGATAAGTCTTTCAGTCACAGTTGGAAAATAAACAGTCCTCTGGTTCCTTTCAGTCACAAAATTGGTCTAATTTTAGTAATTAGAATGTCTGTTTCACTGTACTAATCGACGCCATAAATTAGTTTTAAAAAGCTATAAAAGTAGGGGCGCCTGGGTGGCTCAGTGGGTTAAGCCTCTGCCTTTGGCTCAGGTCATGATCCCAGGGTCCTGGGATCAAGCCCCACGTGGGGCTCTCCACTCAGTGAGGAGCCTGCTTCCTCCTCTCTCTCTGCCTGCCTCTCTGCCTACTTGTGATCTCTGTCTGTCAAATAAATAAAATCTTTAAAAAAAAAAGCTGTAAAAGTTACACCTTGGGGGCGCCTGGGTGGCTCAGAGGGTTAAGCCTCTGCCTTTGGCTCAGGTCATGATCTCAGGGTCCTGGGATCGAGCCCTACATCAGGTTCTCTGCTCAGCAGGGAGCCTGCTTCTCCCTTTCTCTGCCTACTTGTGATTTCTGTCAAATAAATAAAATTTTTTCTAAAAAAGTTACACCTTGTTTTACGTGGCAAAAACATATAGGCAAAGTTGTTGTTGTTGTTGTTGTTGTTATTTTAGAAAAAGAGCTATAGGGTAAGAATGAAGAGTGCCTCTGTGTATGGCTGAGGTGTGGACTTCTGGGGGGATGGGAGTTGACAGACTGTCTTGGGCTTGAGAAGAGAGAAGACTTCATTAGGGAAGTCTTAGTCCTTCTGATCAGAGCATACTGGGTTCCTGGACAAAGGATACCATTTGGGTGAATTTGCTTGAAGACCTGAGTGAGGACTGCAGAGGAGGGATCTCCTCAGGCGGGTCAAAGCAGCTCTGTCTTGGGTTCACTGAAGTGGGACTAGGTCTGGCCTGAATCACTTGGCTGAGGCAAGAACCTGGCTTAATCAGATGAAGGAGGGGGAATATGAGTCTGTGTTCCTTTGAATCCACTAGCCAGGATGCATTTTACTAGAGCTAAAGCCTTGGACTTCTGGGGTTGAAGAAGTAGGATTTATCATATACTCCCACTGACCGCAGTTAAATCATAAGACCTGGAGTGATCAGCTGAAAGCCAGTGTGGTTGCTAGAACATTTCTTTGTTTCCCCAGTCTGCTTTCTCAGAATACTATCCTTTCTCAGGAAAACAGCCCCAAGAAGGATTCATCCTCTCCTGCAATACTGAAAGCCATGGCCCAGGTGAGTTGATGCTTTTTCTTACCTTCCTGACATTTAGTTTCCAAAAAAAAAAAAAAGAAAGAAAAGAAAAGAAAAAGAAAAAAAATTTTTAATGGTCATGTGACTATTTGTTTTCCTACTCCTGACATTTTTGGCTGTCAGGTTCCCCTTTCCCCTTCAGGATCCTTGGTCTCCTTTTCCCCTCAGTCTAACCAGGTAATACATCACCATTTTAAGTGCCCCCTTCTTTTGACCCAGCATTAATATTTTCCTCTGGCACCTCTTTTCTCAGCCCTCTCCCAGGAGCTATGATGGAAAGGAAATGAATTCTTATAAAAGGAAATGAGAGAGTTTTGTAGAATGAACTTAGGCTTTCCAGTGACTTGAGGTGGAGAAGTACGAGTTGCTTAGTTGGGAGCAAACATGGACGGGTTTGTTCTACAGATCGGTATTCACCAGTGAGATAGAATAGGAAGTGATGTTGGTAGTTCCAAATGTTAGACTGTTGTGACATCTCCTGGTTTATGAGCTTGGAAGATTGTGGTCTCGGTAGCTGATCCTATAGGTCTCTCTGACTTTTAGGGCATCCATGAATGAATTTCAATTTGAAGTTGAACAGGAAGTGTGAGTCATAAGGAATTTCTATATGAATCACCACTTTTTTTTTTAATCTCAGAAATAAGGATACTCCCTAAAGGGAGATGCTTGCATCTCTTTTAGCTGTTTACAATAAAATATATCCATGTTTTAATGAATATTCCTATATTGCTATCTTGATTAATCAAATTTAGACACTTAGACATTTTGTAGTTATTTTTAGACATTTTGTAGTTTTTTTTTTTTGCAAGGTATGTGTGCATTTAGATTTGCTATATTACATTCTACTTCCTTATCCCACAACAGTTATATCACAATTTTGTTTAAGGCAATGCTATTTGTGTGATTAGAGCCTTGAGGATATTCCATTCTCTACCAACCCCCTTTAAAAACTTTCATAATAATGAATTTCAGACATAGGAAAGTAGAGGAGTTAAGAACTCCCATATGCTCACCATTCAGCTTCACCTCCAAGTCAATCTTGTTTCATTTATACGGATACCTGTTTCTTCCTTGCACATTACCCTGCCCTCACTCCTATATGCAGGATTATTTTGAAGAAAATGCAAATTGTATTTCTAAAAGATAAGGATTATTTTTAAAAACAACCATTATGCCATTATTGCCTCTAGAGACATTAGAGGTATTTGTTAGTATCATCTATATCTAGCCAGTGTTCACATTTTCGTAATTGTTGAATTCTTTAATTGCTTATTTGAATTAGAATCCAAATAAGGACTGTGCACTGCAGTTCACTGAGGTCTTTTGAGTCTCTTATTTTGTAGGTATCCCTTCCATCTATTTTCTTTCTGTGTATGTTTTTGTTAGAAGAGAAAAAAAATGGTTCGTTTGTCCACTCTTTGGATTTTGCCGATTGCATCATTTAACTGTTTCCTGAAAATTGGTAGTTAAGTCTAGATGCTTGATCAGATTCAGTTGGGATTTTTTTTTTTTTTTTGTCATGAGTATGTCATAGGTGGTGATATGTGTGTGACTCTATCAGGAGCACATTATATCTGGTTCTATTCCTTTTTGTAATGTTACCCACCATTGATGGTTACTGTCTAGATTAGAGGTTGCAGAATGATATTTTAATTCTGTCATTCCTCCTTCATAGATTAGGTGAAATACTCTTTATAATTTAAACTTCTCATCAACTGATATCCTGAAGGATAGTCTGTCTAGGAAATAATATTTGAATAATGAGTTAGTTTCTTAGAATCCTAAAAAGGTGACCAGAAGGTTTTTTAATTCATTGTTGTTACGAGCTCATGATTTAAACATTTTTTAATCTATAGGTCCGTTATATTAGATCCTCAAATTATACCATTTTTGGCCATTGAGAGGCTCTTCAAGTTGGTGCCCGAGTCCTTGTAACATGATTCTAATAGTTTTTGGTAGCTCTCTTGCTTTCTGATACAACAGAATGTTCAGACTCATCCTGTGCATTTCTGACTCAATCCTGAAATCATCTCTTTCCCCAAAGGACCTTGGTTCTTTTTATTGACTATGATACTTAAGGACTACAATCTAGACACTGGGGTGTTTATTCGTACTGGATGAATTATTATTTGTAGGCCTTTTCAATAGATAGAGTCAGGAACTTGTTTGTTTTTAATATAAAATAAACTGATTATCCTTTTTGTTCAGTTAACATATAATGTTATATTTGTTTCAGGTGTACAATATAGTGATTCAGCAATTCCATATATTACTCAGTGCTCATCAAGATAAGTGTACTCTTAATCCCCTTCGTTTATTCCACCCATCCCCCAACCACCTCCGCTCTAGTAACCATCTGTTTTTCCTCTATAGTTAAGTGTCTTTTTTTTTTTTTTTTGGAGTCTCTCTCTTTTTTTCCTTTTTTGGTTTGTTTCATTTTTTAAATTTGACATATGAGTGAAATTATGTGGTATTTGTCTTTCTCTGACTTGCTTATTTTCCTTAGATCCATCCATGTTGTTGCAATGGCAAGATTTCATTCTTTTTATGACTGAGTAATACTCCATTGTCTATATAAATACCACACCTTTGTCCATTCACCTATCAATGGACACTGAGGTTGCTTCCATAATTTGGGCATTGTAAATAATGCTACTATATAAACATAGGGGTGCATGTATCTATGAATTAGTATTTTGTATTCAGTAATGCAATTACTGAATTATTACTGAACTACAATTACTGAACTACATAGAGTAGTTGTATTTTTAGTTTTTTGAGGAGCTTCCATACTGTCTTCCATAGTGGCTATGCCAGTTTGAATTCCCACCATAGTGCAAGAGGGTTTCTTGTTCTCCACGTCCTCACCAACACCTGTTGTTTCTTGTGTTGTTGATTTTAGCCATTCTGACAGGTGTGAGGTCCTATCTCATTGTGGTTTTGATTTACATTTCCTGATAACAGTGATGTTGAGCATCTTCTCATGTATCTGTTGGCCATTTGTATGTCTTCCTTGGAGGAATGTCTGTTCATGTCTTTTGCCCATTTTTTAAAAATTGGATTATTTGTTTTTTGGATGTTGAGTTGTATCAGTTCTTTATATATTTTGGATACTAACCCTTTATCAGATATGTCATTTGCAAATATCTTCTCTCATTCTGTAGGTTGCCTTTGCAACCTTTGTTGATTGTTTCCTTTGCTATGCAGAAACTTTTTATTTTCACGTAGTCCCAATAGTTTATTTTTGCTTTTATTTCCCTTGTCTCAGGAGACATATCTAGAAAGATGTTACAGCCGATGTCAGAGAAATTACTGCCTGTGGTCTCTCCTAGGATTTTTATGATTTTAGGTCTCATGTTTAGGTCTTTAATTCATTTTGAGTTTGTTTTTGTGTGTGGTGTAAGAAAGTGGTACAGTTTCATTCTTTTGCGTGTAGCTGTTGAGTTTTCCCAACACCATTTGTTAAAGGGACTGTCTTTTCCCCAATGTTTATTCTTTCCTCTCTTGTCAAAGATTAACTGGCCACATAATTGTGGGTTTATTTCGGGGCTTTCTGTTCTGTCCCATTGCTCTATGTGTCTATTTTTGTGCCCGTTCCATACTGTTTTGATTATTACAACTTTATAATTTAACTTGAAGCCTGAAATTGTGATACCTCCAGTTTTGTTATTTTTCAAGATTGCTTTGGCTATTCCAGTCTTTTGTGGTTCCATACAAACTTTAGGAGTGTTTGCTTTAGTTCTGTGAAAAATGCTGTTGGTATTTTGATAGGGATTGCATTAAATCTTTGGATCCTATAGACATTTTAATGGTATTTGTTTTCCCAGTCCATGAGTATGGAATATCTCCATTTATTTGTCATCTGCAATTTCTTTCATCAGTGTTTTATAGTTTCCAGAGCATGGGTCTTTCGCAACTTTGGTTAAGTTTATTCATAGATTTTCTTTAAGATTTTATTTTTGGATGTATTCTCTATAGCCAACATGGTGCTCAAACTTAGAACCCCAAGATCAGGAGTCACATGCTCTACCAACTGAGCCAGCCAGGTGCCCTCTAGATATGTTATTATAAAATAAACTAATTACTCCTGCATCTATTTTTAAGATCCAAAGATACTGATTATGAGTGATACAATACAGTCACTCATTTGCTTTACCCCACAATACAAGTGCAATAGTCTCTGATTATTTCTTTTGTTACACAAGTAATACATATGTTTATTGTTTCAGGGATCAGTGATGTTCAGTGATGTGTCTGTAGACTTCTCACAGGAGGAGTGGGAGTGCCTGGACCCTGGTCAGAGGGACTTGTACAGAGATGTGATGTTGGAGAACTATAGCAATCTGCTGTCAATGGGTAAGGGCTTATATACCAGTAATTTAGAGTTCTCCTCTGAAATGTTTCTTCCACAGTGAATTTCCCAGCTGCTTTTCAAGTTACCGACTGAATTTCTGCTCCCTATTCCCAAATAAGTGGTTTGAGCTACAATGCAAAGGAAGAGTTGGAAATGGGCAACTCCAGTGACTGTGGCAGAAGCTTCGTCCTCTTTCTTTGGCTGTTCCTGTAGTGGCATCTCCTCTTTGGTCATCAAGGGACTGGATCTGATTTCTGGATCTGGTTTACCCACAGTATAACCATGTCCCATATCTTTTCTTGTGAGCAGGACTTTACATTTCTAAGCCTCAAGTTATCTCCTTATTGGAACAAGGAAAAGAGCCCTGGATGGTTGGCAGAGAGCTGACAAGAGGCCTGTGTTCAGGTGAGTGAGAAGCGATTGGGCAGGAGCAAGACACCACAGGTAAACCCAGCACCTTTGAGGTGTTGTCTAGGTTTGTGGGAAAAAACCAAGTCCTCTTAGAATGAGTTTTCAAATGACCTATTTCATTCCTTCTCTCACTACTCTTTCTGCTACTCTTCTCCAACAACTGCCATAATTTCAAATAGGAAGGGGTCTTCACTTCCCCTCCAATAAAACACTTTTATCTGGGGCACCTGGGTGGCTCAGTGGGTCAAAGACTCTGCCTTCAGCTCAGGTCAGGATCCCAGGGTCCTGGGATTGAGCCCTGCATCAGGCCCTCTGCTCAGCAGGGAGCCTGCCTCCTCCTCTCTCTCTCTGCCTGCCTCTCTGCCTACTTGTAATCTCTGTCTGTCAAATAAATAAATAAAATCTTTAAAAAAGCCAAAAACAAAAACAAACACTTTTACCCATATTTTACTTTAAGATTTTTTTTAAATTTTTTTTTTATTTGACACAGAGATCACAAGTAGGCAGAGAGACAGGCAGAGAGAGAGGAAGGGAAGCCGGCTCTCTGTTGAGCAGAAAGCCCGATGCGGGGCTCTATCCCAGGACTCTGGGATCATGACCTGAGCAGAAGGCAGAGGCTTTAACCCACTGAGCCACCCAGGCACCCACTTTTACCCATATTTTAGATTCAGTTCCTTGCTGCTTTTCTTCCTCTCATCTAAATGTTCTGTGTGTATGCATGCCTGCACATGCGCATATGTACTGCCCCTCCTCCAGGTGCTGGTCTTCGTGAATATTACTTGCCAGTGACTCGTTTTATCCGTTGGTTGTGCATTTTTCCTTTACCCAGTGTTTTTCATTTAATGATTTGTGCAAGGGAGCCTGCCAGGTGCTGTCGTTTGCTAATCATGTCACCTATTAAGAACTTGGGAGTCAGGGGCACCTGCGTGGCTCAGTGGGTTAAAGCCTCTGCCTTCGGCTCAGGTCGTGGC